>QANX01003737.1:1233-141263 GCA_003254975.1 Ochetophila trinervis
AAAAAAATGTAGTTAGAGGTATTCAAAATGTCAATCACTTTTATAAACCTTTATAAATCTTAAATTTTTATAGACTTTTAAATTTAAAAAGAAAATATTTGCTTCAAATTTTCTTTCCCTTTCCTCTTCAACAAATTTTGTAGTCTTCGAAGTGAGTGTACTCAATTTGGAATTCAAGTGATTCTTATAGAACTTTAATAAATTTTTTTGAACTATTTTAGAGTTTTTAAAAAGAATGAATAATTTTAAGTATTTTTTAAAACGATTTTTATAAATTTTTTATTGTTATTAGTTAGATTTATAATATTTTACACAGTTTAATTCATAAATTGAAAGCTAATCCTAGATGATCAAATTTATTAAATAACCAAAAGTGAAAAAAAAATTATTGTGGTTGTTTTTTATTTAGGGAAGCAAGCTTCATAATATAAAAAAAGTTGGCTTAATGCCATGTTTACTGCAAGTTTCCTTCATGCTTAATATATGTGATTAGTAGAATGTACTATATCTAGTGAAAAAAGTATATAATATTATTTATATATATTATGTATGATGATACGGTTACATTCTTATTTATAAATTTGTTGATTAACATTAAAAATACCTCTCAAGATTTATTTAAATATCAAACGGATTCTATAGTTTCAAAAATATCAAAATTACTTTCTAACGTTAGTATTTTACCTTTGCATTTGACAGATCAAAATAAATGAGTTATTACATTAGATTTGGCTTTTAATTTGACATCAGAACAATCAAACTAGGAAAAAGAAATTAGATCCGGTCCATCTCACCTGCAAAATATGATTCTCACCTTAACACCGTACTTACTTTGCTCTCCAATAACATCTAAACCTCGGCGAGTTAAACCTAAACTTGGTACTATTGTATTTTTCGTGTGACAATTTACATCATGGTACCAATTGGTAGACAAAAACATCAAAAAACTAGTCACTGAAGGGTCCAAAGTCCAAGCTTGTAATTTGACTGAGTTTGGAATAGTCAGAGACTCTAACTCAGAGACATTCGGCTTTGTCTCTGTACAAATCAAAATGAATTTGATCACTACGAATCAGCAACAACGGCAGTACCAAATTCATCGTCCAAACCTCTCTCGCTTTTCTGCTCGTAATCTCTCCGAGGCATCTCGAAAATTTAACCTTCCAATCTCTTCGCCGCCTTCAACTATCTCTTTCTCGAGCTCTTTAGGGCTTTCCATTCGTTTTCAGTCGATCTCTCTGCTTTTTTAAAATAGTTCGCAGATGTGCTTTGGCGGAGTTTCCAAAATCTGATTCAAATTTGGGTCGAACCTATGTATCTTAACCAATAGAGACCAGAGCACTTTGCTCTCTAGAGGCATAAAAGTCCTTTTCTTTTAGTGCATATTTGAACTACTCCGGTGACAATGGTGAGCAACCCGCATACCATCTCTGGTCAGGATCAGACGCGGAGCAGGACTCTTTCAATTCAGGAAGCCTTGAGCAATCTCACACTCCAACCAAAATAGCCAAATGGAGACACAGCTACAGATAACATCTTGGGTGGGAAAATCCTTACTACTCGATTATTCAGAAGATTTACAGTAATAGAAATCATCCAAAAAACATGGCACCTCCAAGAAAAGGTACAGATTGACAAGATCACATAAAATGTTTTCAAATTTACATTTGTAAACAAAAGAGACAAAGAATTTGTCTTTCGGAGCCGACCTTGGTCCTTGAATGGGGCTCACTTGATTCTCAAAGAATGGCCAGAAGATAAGGTCATCTCGGACATCACCTTCAATTCAACATCTTTTCATACCCAAATTCACGGCCTCCCACCCATTTTCCTGCATGAAGGAATAACTGAATGTATTGGCAGACAAATAGGTACTCTACATACAGACACAATCAACCTAAGATGCATTGTTAATCAAAACTACATGAGGATTATAGTTGAAATAGATGTTCACGAACCAATCCCTGCCAGATTTTTTCAGAAGCCTGAAGATAGAGATGATTATTGGATCCAATTTAAATATGAAAGGTTGTTTGACTTTTGTTACAAATGTGGTGTGATAAGTCATGTAACTGGCCGGTGCTGTTCATTAACCCAGCACCGGAACCAAACCAGAACCTTAATCCGCCACTACTCACAGAGGCGAGAGATAAGGTAGGCGTGGATATCGAGGGAAACTTTCTCATCGAAGAACTCAACGCTCACTTTTCAGAAAAGAAGAGTGTAACAAACCTACAAGCAAAAGATGATTTAGAAAATTTCACAAATGCAATAGCTAAGAGTTGTGAGCTAGAAACCCTAAACCTGACTCTGAAGAGACAAAACTGGGGTAACTTCGAAGAGCTCTAGAAGATGGTGGTTCACCGAATGAAAAGGGGAAGTGGAGGTACGCAAGAGATTACCCTGTGAGCTAAAAGGATTATTGAGGGTATAGTGGTTCATAATGCAGCAGAGAGGGAAGAAATAGGCCCTAAGCTGGGTTTGGGCCCAACAATGATTGAACCGGCTTCTGGGGCGGGCCCTTCAAAAAGGAGCAGAAAGGCTAAACTAAAAGGCAAGAGGCCGGCCCAAACCTTTATTGTTGGATCTTCCAAAAACGGTATTATCATAAGGGAATTGGAACCTAATTCGGTTGAGAGCCCACATAAGCAAAATGGAAGATGTTCAAAAGATACCCGGGCAAGCGCGGGTCTTCTAAAATTACTACTCCTAAATGAAACACTTGTTTCTCCTTAGGGAGAGTGGACAATGCTCATGCAGATAGGGGGGAAAGAGACAGAAACCATGGAAGATATAGACAGTCGAGGTCTTGGAAAAAAGATGCCCGATGAATGCCAACAAGAAGATCAACAAGAAATGAATCAATGGAAGAGTGAGCAAATTCTCTTGCTGAGCAAAGCAACAGAACAATGAGAAATTTGGATTTTCTAATGGCCAAGGAGGCAGGCCTTCACATCCCCCCCGCCCNCCCCCCCCCCCCCCCCCCCCCTCTCTCACCATTAAAATTAATTTCTTGGAACTGTAGGGGAATGGGGCAACCAGATTCTCTAATCTACTTAAAAATTGTGATTAGGAAGTTTGACCCGGAATGCCTGTTTCTAATGGAGACTAAGTGTGACCGTAGGAGGATGGAACTGTACAGTAGAAGACTGAAATTCTCTAAATGGTTCATTCTAGAAGCCCAGGGGCTAGCAGGAGGAATGGCTTTAATTTGGAAAGAAGAAATTGACATGGAGTGCCATCGGAAAACTAATAGAATTCTGAGCTACAAGGTCAGGGAGCTTTCGAGCAACCAAACCTGGAAGTTGGTGGCTTGCCATGGTACGCCATATGAAGGGGAAAAAAGAGAATTTTTGGAAAGCCTTGGAGATGAGCCTTAGCTTCTTATCGTAGATCTGAATGAGGTTGTGGACGATCAAGAAAAGTTAGGAGGCAGACCGATTGGTAAAAAATGGCTATTTTTATAATCTTTTCTCTATGAGTCGGGAGGTGTTGACTTGGGATTCACAGGAAAACGTTTTACTTGGTGCAACGGTCGAGCTAGCATGGCATGCATTAAGGAAAGAATAGATAGAGCGGTGGCTGATCAAAGCTGGATTTCTTTATACCCAAAGGCTATTATCAAACAATTAATTCTGGAATGCTCATATCACTGCCCAATTCTTCTGAGAACAGAGGGTGTTGACCAATTCATTAAGAGACCTTTCAGATTCATGAAAGCCTGGGCTTCTGACAGCTCAAGCCACAATGTTGTCCAAAACGCTTGGGAGGAAGGATGGAAGGATGGGATGGAATGTCATCAATTAAGGATGAGTCTTTTCAACACCTCCAAAGCTTTAAAAAGCTAGAACATAAATCATTTTGGTTTTGCTCAGACAAAAATCAACCGTCTAGAGAGAGAGCTGGGTCAGGTTAACTCAAATAATCAGGGTGAAGATGGTAAGAGGAAGGGGATTCTTGAAGAGCTGAGAACTCAGAGGGCAAGACTTGAGTCCATCCTCCGTCAAAAATCCAGGGAGATCTGGTTGAAAGAAGGAGATAGAAATTCAAAATTCTTCCATATGAGCTTAACAATGAGACGTAGAAGGAATCAGATTACGGCTATTAAGGATGATAACATATGGATTCATGATAGTAAAGGGATTGGTGATTATTTTGCTAGGATGTTCCAAGACCTGTTCAAGTTTGATTATCCCAAAGTTCCGTCAGAGGTGGGGGGTGTTGGTCATTCTTACATCTCTAAACAGGAAAATATGCACATTATCAGCATTCCTCTGGAGGAGGAAATCAAAGATTGTGTGGACAAGCTCCACCCCCTTAAGAGTCTGGGACCAAACGGGTTCCCTGATTTTTTCTTCCGTAGCTACTGGAACACAGTAAGAGGCTGGGTGATTTGTTTTGTTCATGAATGTTTCAAACTGAAACAAGTTCTCCACAGCATTAACAAAACATTTCTGGTCCTTATCCCGAAGAATAGACAGCCATGCATTTTCAACAACTTCAAACTAATAAGTCTTTGCAACTTCACCTACAAGATCGTCTCCAAAATTCTAACAAAAAGGCTTAAAAAATTCATGGATCGAATCATTTCTCTGAATCAAAGTGCTTTTGTGGAGGGTCGATAGATAGCAGAGAATACGATCATTGCTCAAGAAGTGGCGCACAAGATTAAAAAACATAAAGGGAAAAAGGGGTTAATGATGATCAAAGTGGATCTTACGAAAGCTTATGATAGGCGAGAGTGGGATTGTATAATGAAGGCATTAAATGCTTGGGGCTTTTCCTTGGAAGTGCAACAAATCATAAAAAGTTCCCTTGGATCTATTCAATATTCTTTGCTTCTGAATGGTGGAATTTGCGAATCTTTTTATCCTAGCCGGGGAATTAGGCAAGGGGATCCCATGTCACCCTTCCTATTTATCCTATGCTCAGAGTTTCTCACAAGATTGTTGAATAGGGAGGAGGCAAAGAACCGGATTCATGGCATAAAGGTTAGTAGGGAAGCTCCGGCTATCTCTCACCTTATGTTTGCAAATGATTTGCTTGTAATGTGTAGGGCAAACAAAGATGAGGCAGAGTTAGTCAAACGGAGTCTTGATACCTTTTTTGGGTGGTCCGGGCAGGAGGCAAACACTAACAAGTCTAGCATTCTATTCACTAAAAATACAACTATGGAGGATTGAAAGTTAGTTAAAAGCATTCTCGGGTTTAAGGAAATGCCCAAGGACTCCATCTACCTTAGGAACTCCTTGATACTCAGCAAAAACATAAATAAAAACTTCAAGGCCCTTAAGGACAGGATTATCCAAAGAATTGAAGGATGGAATCCGAGTTTACTGTCAAAAGCGGGGAAAGCCACCCTTGTTACATCAGTCATCCAAGCCATTCCTTCGTACACTATGTCAACATTTCAGTTATCTAATGGTCTTTGTAAAGAGTTAGACTCTATGGTTCAACGTTTTTGGTAGGGATCGAAGGCAGGTTCTAAACATTTTCTCGCAATGAAAGCTTGGAAGGATATTTGTCAGCCTAAGTCAGCAAGGGGGCTTGGATTCAGGCAATTCAAGGATATTAATACCGCTCTACTTGCAAAGCTAGGATGGAAGCTTGCTAGGGAAAGCGATAGCCTTTGGTGTAAAGCTCTCCGAGCTAAATACATGAAAGTCAAATCTCTTTTCGAAATTGGAATAGCCAAAGGGTCGTCCTCGGGATGGAATGGAATTCTTAGTTCTAGACATGCTCTGATTAATAGAGCGTGCTTCAAGATCGGTAATGGCTGCAAGATCAACCTTTGGAAGGACCCGTGGATTTCTGAGCTTCCCGGGAAAGTTCATATCGCTAAGATTAGAGTTGATACTAGTATATGGAACAAAGTTAAAGATTTTTGAAAGGAGGATGAAACGGGGTGGAATGAGGAGCTGATTCGGGAGGTGTGTGAAAAGGAATTAGTGGATGCCATTCTCAACATGGTGTGGCCGGTTGTGGCTATGGAGGACATGCTATATTGGTGTGGTAACAAAAATGGTATTTTTCAGTGAAGAATTACTTTTCCATTAATTTTCAGCTTATTGTTGAGGAGCAGGGCCTTTGGAGTTCCCTGTGGAAGTCTAAGTTACATCAGCGACTCAAACTCTTCCTCTGGCGTGTTTTATCGAATGTGTTGCCTACTAAGGAGGCTCTAAATATAAGGATTCTGATGGACAATTTGTCATGTGGGGTCTGTGGGGAAGGAACGGAAAGTCTGCTTCATCTGTTCAATAATTGTAATGGCTTTAGGGCGCTGACCTTTGCTTGCTGCTGGGGTGGCAAACCAGATGCTTGGCCAACTTCAAGTATCCAAGATATAGTTGAGGCTTGCCTCAACCCTCCAACCTGGATGCGTGGAAGAAATATGGAAAAGAATAACATCCCTGTTGTCATGGCCTCCATTATGTATGGTTTCTGGGGATTTCTCAATGATTGCCTATTCAAAGGAATTTTCTCAATCATGGAGAGAAGTCAGATGATAGAACAATATGTTAAGGACTTCTCAAAAATTCTAAAATTCCCCCTCCCCCCTCCCTCCGAACCCCAGCATCCATTCTCATTAGCAACCTCCTGGAGATGGTAAATGGATGGTGAACTGTGATGCAACAGTTCAAGGCACCAACACAACCCTTTCTTTTGTGGTGCGTGATGAAATTGGCCTCCTTGTGGTAGCTATAATGAAATTGACTCAGGTGTTCTCAGCTTATGAAGCGAAAACAAAAGCTATCGAGTGGGCTGCTTGCTATGCTGATGGCAAACCATGAAGCAAACTCATTTTCTCTTCGGATGCTTAGATGGTGGTTAAAGAAATTACCTCCCCTTTGGAACCCTTGGGGTGGCATACTAAGGACTCAATTTTATGTATTAGATCGCTTTTAAGTTGTAATGGTTGGGATTTATTTTGGCATGGCAGAAGCAGCAACTCCTTTGCTGATTGTTTGGCAAAGCTTGCTCTTGCTGGTAACTGCAACTATATGTTCTCTTCTTATAATCCCATCAGCCTCCCCAAGGCGTTATGTGACATTTATGTTGCTGACCTCTCGGGGAGTCTTGATTTGTAATCCCCTTTTTTGGAGCTTTTTGTGCTTAATAGCAGTGAATTTTTATCAAAAAAAAGTCCAAAGTCCAAAGTAAAAGCATGGTGGTGATCTCAAACTTTAGTTCGATAACCACCATATGTGTTGCCTCTCCAGCTTCAAACACTTCTAATTAGCTTGTCGGTGAAGCGGAGAGTGCCGATTTGGAGCTAGAGAGCTACATATGTCCAACGAAAAGCATGGTGGTGATCTTGAACTTTAGTTCAACAATCACCACACGTGTCACCTCCCTGCTTCAAACACTCTTGATTAGCTTGTCAATAAAGCGAAGAGCTCCGATTTGGAGCTAGTGAGCTACATATGTCCAACGAAAAGCATGGTGGTGATCTTGAACTTTAGTTCAACAACCACCACATGTGTCACCTCCCCAGCTTCTAACAATCTTGATTAGTTTGCCGATGAAGCAGAGAGCTCCAATTTGGAGCTAGTGAGCTACATATGTCACTTGAATTTTTTGTTTTCTGAGGCAATCTGGCGTGCCAAACATTGGCGAATCGTTATAATCCAACTTTCCCTCTAGCACCTACTCGAGCTGTTATAACTAGGGGTGTACATGCATTGGGTTGGCTGGATTATTAAAAAATTCAACCCAACCCATAGAGTTCGGATTTTTTAGATTATAACTCAACCCAATCCAAATAGAGTAATGAACCCAATCCAACCCAACCCATAGAGTGCGGGTTGGGTTGGTTTGGTTGATCGGATTAGTTCATCTTTAATTTAGTCTCAATTAATTTTTTAATAAATTGAATTTTAATCAATAACTTGACTCAATTCCTCTTTATTTTTGCAAAAATAAATTACATGAACTATTATAATTCAAGAAAATAAACTACAAAAACTCATTATAAAATTAAAAATACAAATTACAATACATATCCAACTAAAATTAAAAAATGAATTGTATCAGATTAAAACAATCAATGTCAAACTAACAATAAAAATAAATAGTTCATGCAATTTATTTTTACAAAAATAAAAAATAAAAATAACAGACACAGAGAAAATAATGATCAATAAGTAACATACACAGAAGGGATAATGATGGATGTGAAAGAGTCATAAATCAAGTTGGCAAGTCTATTTTAAGTAGTTAACTTAGAGCAATTGATCTTAAAAGTTACACCATATCTTTGCAATGATTCCGACCAAACCTCGTGAAATGGAAACCCAAATAGAGCATCAATTTTATGATTTCTAAATCATTTCCAGAATAAAAAACTAGAGTATTATACATATCTAACAAACAAATTAACAATTAGCAATGGCATAAAAAAAAATTATTTTCTTCCAAATTAGATTTCACAGCATTTTGTGAACAAACTATTCCATTTAGTTCAAAAAAATTTAACCCAAAATTACGAATAGGGTATAAATTATATGATTAGAAAAATAAAAACAAAATTGAACAAAAAAAAAGAAGAAGCACAGAAAAATAAAACCAGAACCACTTTTAACCCATTTCAACCAAAAAATTGTAACCCTTTTCAAGCATAAAATTATATGATTCTATACTATTCTCATTTGACTTAAAGCAAAACCACGTTTCATCTACAAACAAGAAGCACAGAAAAATAAAAACAAAATTGAACAAAAAAAAACAAGAAAGTCTTAAATTTTGATGATTTATCGAAAAGAGGAAGAGTGAAGTTGTGGACTCGAGAGAGAGGCGGCAGCAAGGAATGCAAGGAAGACAAGAGCTAACTGGAGCTGAGCGGGTCACTGGTGTAGCCGTGCATAGGGGGGGCAGGGGGCAGAAAGGTTTTACTTTTAGTCAATTAGGTCAAAATCAATTTATTTATTTTTTAAATATATGTCGGGTCGGGTCTAATGGGTTTTATATTATCCAACTCGATACCTGACCCGATGATACTGGATTTTATATCATCCAACCAAAATCCGACTCAAGTATTCAGTTTTTTCAGTAGGTTGGATTGGTTTGGATTGGATCAGCTAGATTGGATCGGATTTTTAGATTTTTGTACACCCTTAGTTATAATATAACTACCCATGGTGAGCTTGAGGTTCAATTTGGTCTCTAACAAGTTATTTGTACCCCACCATTGTCGTAATCTTTCTCTGAGTTTATTAGGCTCACTAGCAGCAAATGGGCTCTCTTCTAGTCCCTACACACTCAGGAACCTCGATTTAGGTTTTTATGTTGAGAAATTAGATCAATTTGGTAATATCTACTTAATTTTTTGGAAAAATTTCAGTGAAATTGTTTGGCTAAAATCTAAAAAATATGCTTCATTTAGGTGTTTTTAGCTCAAAGCAACCTTAGACTTCCCAATAGATTTAAAAGGTCAAAAATGAAGTAACCTACTTTTAAGGTATGAGAGTGAGAAATTTGAACAATAAAATTCTTGTTCATTGTGGAGTCGACACAATGAGGAAAAAAAGATGAGAAGGTTATCATAGACTTTTTTTGAGTGCCATCGGTATGCTTGATAAATGTCAACAGTATAAGAGTATAATGTACTTTTTTTGCGTGTCACATAAGCAAGACTGAAAAAATTGTAATGAAAAATTAACTCTAGAGGTTATTTTTATATTCTCAAAACTAAAGAGAAGAATCCACATATTAACGTTCAAACTCAAAGTAGTCTAACATTATTTCCCTAAATTTGTTTATATATATATATATATATTTTTTTTCTTTTCTTTTCTTTTCTTTTTTCGGTTTTTTTTTTTTGAAAAATCACTATTAATAGTTGATCCTATTGATATGGCNTTAATTCTTAATTTATACTTAAAGTTGTAGTCAGTAAATTCGCAAATAATAACGATATAATAAGCATACGTACATATATTTGGAAAAAAATAAAATTCTCTGTATCAATTTTAATTATAAAGTAGTATATTTTTTTTGAAAGAAAAAATTTAAAACGTGTTATTTATTATGTATAAACTACGTCAAAAATAGATTTAATAAAAATTATTAAAAACTCAAAAAAAAAATATTGTAAATATATTTATGATTTTTTCTCTGATAATAATTTTTTTAATTACAGTACATAAAATTTATTTTTTAAAGTGGTTAAATAATTATTTGGAATCAGTTTTAGTTTTGTGGATCCTAGCATTAGTTTTCTCTTCCTCTTTGACATTGATGATATATTATCTTTGTAAATTGTTATTATCTTGTTATATTAATAATAGTTTTTTTATGTATATACAAAATAATTTAATTATAATAAATATTAAATACTGTATTTTTATTTCTATATTTTTCATTACATAACGTATTATATATGTACAACCAAATTTATAAATTTGTTATTTTTATATTTTATTGCCGAATGTATACTGTATTTTTTTTAATCTAACGAACGATTTATATATGTATATATAATATACTTATTTTTGTTCTCCAGTATTTTACTAACTATGAGTGAAAGATAGATGCATAAGATTTTTTTTTTCTTCTTTTGGTCAAAAGATGCATGAGTAACTAAGTTCGCACATCAACCTTGTTTTATTGGAATTTGATCAAAAAAGCCTTATTTTATTGGGACATCTCCAATCTTGAAAAAATTTCAATTCGATGTCATTTATATAATTTAGTATCCTCTACTGTTAGTCTTTGAATTTAGTCCAATATCTTATCATTAAAGTTTTAAGCATATGATGCTTATCCATTTGACAATGAAAAAGAATTTGAGTTTAGTTAATATTGCAGTTACCAGTTTAATACCAAAAAAAATTGCAGTTACCAGTTAGTATTCCAATGAATTTGTTAGCCATTGAAGTCCATATGCCAAATAATTTACCAAAAAATATTAAATATGTCCACTATATGGCACACTCCATTCTAACTGTCAGTCAACCGTTCACATATATATATATATATATATATATAATTCATTTAACAAATAATAAATATATTTTTATTTTATTAAAAAAAATTGGTAAATTTATAAGATTGTTGATAGTTTATTTTTAAAGATTATATATTCAAATTTAACAATAAAAATATAATTTTAATAATAATTTTTATTTTAATAAAATAAAATATTTTTATTTAAAAATATTATATATATTATTTTAGACTTCGGATTAGAATAAAATAAAATCAATTTACATGTATCAAAAAAAATATCACGCGCCGACATCTATTTGCTAATTGGTATTGAGTTTATATTTGTTGCTATGAGGGACAGCATTAATTATTGTACTATATATATATATATATGCGAACTGGAATTAACTGAGAATGAAACAGTTTCTTTATTATTGATAATATTAGTTGATTATTTTTAAAAAAAAAAAAAACACGCGATTTAAATGAGTCAAACTCATATTGAATTTTTCTTATGGATTAGTTGTTTTACACACAAATTAAATGAACAAAAATCTTATTCCTATATTGTAATATACGCAATAAAGTGTATTATTGCAACCAAAACCAAACTACTCTCTCCAAGAATATTATAGGAATCGGATCATTGACCATATAATACAACCTTACTTTTTTTTTTCTTCATTTTTTTTTTATTCCTAAAAAGAATTTGTTTATGCTTATTATAAAAGTTGCTTGCACTATCAAAGAGAGTATTCGATTTTATCGAATTATCAAATTATTTATTTAAAAACCATTAGTTTTCTATTCCATGATTACATTTGCTTTAAGGCAAATTTCTTATTATATTGTCTTTGGATGTTCTTTAACCTATTTATCAAAGCACTTTCTTTGAAGATAACGTAAATAACATAACGACATTCAAAAAAGGGGTTTTATTTTTAACATGCTTAACCCTTAGCGATCCCTATTTTCACATATGGTTTAAAAATTATTATACATTATATTTATCATATAAGGATTTCCGGAATCACAACTATGCCCAAAACAGACAAAAATTGAACCATGATCGGCGGTGATGACCATGACCCTTCTACCGTATTCTGATCAAATTTGTTTTTGCATGAATTTTTTTCGCGTAATTTTATTTGTTTTTAGATAAATAATAAAAACATGAATAAGTTCTGATACAATTCAAGTAGGTATAGAACTAATTTTCGTCAGTGAAATTGTGAAACAGTCCCTTCCAAATACAATTTAACCTTGGCTTTATAAACACTTGCCAGCGTAATGGAACCGACACCTAAATAGTAAGCTGAAGCAGAATATACTCTCTTTCTTTATTTTGATAATATTTTTTCGGTAAATAGAAGCAGAATATACTTTGCTCTGCTCTGCAAGATCCTGTCTCTGCTCTCTCTGTTTATATTCCTTTCGTCGTCGTCATCATCATCATCATTCTCGTATTCATAGTTACAAATAAACTCTGCCACCATCTCTCTAATCCAAAACCATGGAGTTTTTCATTGAGTTTCTTTTCACCATTGCTTTTGCTGTTGGGCTATTCTACGTCATCTTTAGGCTCGCATCGGTGGTACCAACCGACGGTGCCAAGAACGTTAACAGAAAAGTTGGTGTTTTTGAGTTTGAATCCCAAGATGAATCGGATTTTCGTGATTTGGGTAGTGAAGGACGAGTCGGGTTTGTTGGAAAATATGTGGAAGTTGATGAATTTAAAGGTGTATCAGAACCGGAAGATTTCACGGTTCAAGAAATTACAGATGGAAGGAAAGAAATTACGGATGAAAGTTGTGGATCGTCGGGATTATATGAAGGTTTGAAGAGTGACGAGAATGAAATTTCCCAAGAAGTTCTGGTTGATTCTTTGACGGAGAAACTTACTGAAAAAGAAAGTCACTACTTTGTAAACAAGTCGGTTGGTGAAAGTTCTGAGAGGGGTAATTTGGGCGAACATGAGGTGGATTTGATTAAGGATCAAGTGGGTGTCAGTGAAAGCAAAGATATTGAGGTTACAAAGTGTGGTGACGATCAAGAAGAAACCGATGGAGGAAAAGAAACCGATGGAGGAAAAAACAATGGAGTTGATGATGTAAAACAAGAGTTGCTTGATGATGAGGATGATTGGGAAGGAATAGAAAGAACTGAATTGGAGAGGCTTTTTGGTGCTGCAGTGGCGTTTGTTGGGTCTCAGAGTAATGCTGATAGAATTTCTGTTCTGAGTAATGAACTAAAGATGAAGTTATATGGGCTTCACATGATTGCCACACAAGGGCCTTGCTTGGAGCCCCAGCCAATGGCATTGAAAGTCTCTGCAAGAGCAAAATGGTAGTTGTTAACTAACTTTTTGTTCATATAGTTTTTACGATTGTGGGTGTGCTAATTGATTTTGTCCTTCTTCTTATTGCTATGTGTAAGGGCAGTTTCATGACTCCTGATACCATTGACATCTCTCAAAGTAGTCTTTTTGACAGAGATTATGCAATTATTATCTCCCATGTCCAATCAAATGGTTAGCAACAATTTGGAATTCATAATCTTTTGGTGCAGTAGGTTGTAGCATTAATTCTAGCAACAGAGGCTTGTTTTTTCTTAATAATGAGTTCAAAACCATTCTCAGTCTTTTATCTGCATCACTTAAGGATGACCTATCTTTATATTCTTCCTGCATTGAGTTTCTATCAGTCGTCTTCAAGACTTCGAGTCATTTTAGATTGAGACAGAGCAAGTAGAGACGAGCAATTTAAGGATAACACTATGCATATATCGATAATGCTACTGGTTCTTTTTTTTTTGGTTTTATTTGTTGTATGTGAGCATGAGTAGTGTTAAGGTCCAAGGATAGAGTATAGAATAACATAGAATTCAAGCTCAAAGTATCAATGCAAGTGAATAAAACATAGCATTAGCTTGATTTTTCTTTTAATTAGTGCTGTTTGATTTAATTGATGGGAGAAACTGTTGAATTGTGAAAGGAATGCATGGCAAGAGCTTGGAGAAATGAGTCGAGAAACGGCTATGGAGCTCTACATCTTAATTCTTTCAAGAAAGATTCCTGAGTGGACGCCAGAACAAAATGAATTTCGTGTAAGCATTTCCTTTATAAAGCCAATTGTGATATTCTATTTTCGTGCTTGGATGTTTTGTTGATGTAGTGATTGGATGGTAAGCAGGTTTTTCCAAAAAGTGAAGCATCAGGAAAGGTAGCTTCTTTTCTGAAGACAGGGATACAAAACCAACCAGAAGTTGAAGTGGCAGGTATATAACTTTTAAATCTCTGTTGTTAGGACAGATGGTGCATGATTAGAAGATTTACAGCTTTTCTGAAGAATTAACTTGCTTACTTCTTACCCATCAAATTTCCTTTTTACTGTAGCAGACAACTTGAAGAACTAAAGCCTTGTTCCTAAAGTCATGCTGTGAACAAGAGTCAGAATTTGTTTGGTAAGCTTAGTAGTCGTTTTCTGGGGAATTTCGGTTAACATTTTCTTCATGTTGAATCAATATCTTTATCAGAAAAAAATTACTAGTGCAATCAATGTCATTGTTTTCAGTACCTGCATTACTTTTTTGCTCAAAATTAACATGAAGAAAAGTAATTAAACCGAAATTGGATTCACAAGATAAATTTAATAGAAGCCATGATAAATTTAATATTTGGTTCAAATGTTTATTGAATTTTGTCCATTTCTAGTGTATTATATTATTAAACGAGCACTTAGATAGATGTGTAAAGAATATGCAAGTATCAATCAGACTCACTCTTGGTTGTTATTTCGGATTTCCCATATAACAAAGCTCAAAATCCTGGTTTTCTCTTACTTGGGATTTGTTTCCATTTCAGGGCAAACGGGAAAACTGCAGAGGCTCCTGATTGCCAAAGGAGGAGCACTCTCAAGGCTTGTTAGCATTTTGCCACCGAAAAGGGGAAAAAAAAAAAAAAAAAACCTAACCAAGTGTTCATGGCATTAGTTATATTCCATCTTGTTCCGGTTTCTTAGAGTCACTGTAAGTTAAATTTAGGATGCAATTGGTTCGTGATTTAAATGTACTTAATTTTATTGAAAAATCAAGATTGTATTATTATATATGAATTAACTCCCACAAAAAAAAAAAAAAAGTATATTATGATGATTTATAAAATTAGATGAAAAAAATAATATAAATGTCTATATAATTAGAAGAGGGAAAATAAAAAAATGCTGGTGTGTATTAGTTTCATATTTGTTTCACCCAAAAATTTGTTTTACTATTCAATATTTTATTTTTTGGCTGGTTTCTCTATGAATTTTGTTATTTGTCATTATTATTAATTATCACCAGTAAAATTTAAATTAATATGGCAAGTTTATATATATGAGTTTTGATTAAAATTTATATTTATATAGTAAATTGTAATTAGATATATTTAAATATATTTTTAAATATTAAACTTTTAATACGAAAAAAATAATATTTTAATAAAAATTATTTTAAATTATCAGGTAGCACGTAAATTTTACTTATTATCATCCCTACTAATAAATAATATTTTTCCTCTAGATAACCTAACAAATTTTACTGGTGATCTTATGTTGTTGAAAAAATTTAGAAAGATACTTTTTCTTCTTATTTTATTGAAAGAGACATTTTCTATGTTTTTTTTATAAAAAACATATTATTTTATATAACATTATTAGCTAGCTAATTAGCAAAAAGGAAGAGAGAAGGAGAATCGATATTTATGAGCCAACAAAATGAAATTTTCATAAAATATGTCTTTTTTTTGTAACATTTTTTCATTTTGCTAGACTCAAAAAGCAATGCAATCGAAGAAAATGGACAGTGAAATTTTTATTAATTTCAGTTTTACTCACAAAAATGCTATGTAACATATTTAGTAAAATATATAAATGAAAGATGAAAGATAATATGGAAAATATATTAAGTTTCCCTTTTTAAATAAGGTTTAAACAGACGGGTTGGAAGATCAAGAAACTCGTTTAATACGGCGTCGTTTATGAGCTTACCTCTTTGATCTCTCGCCTGCGCTTGCAGTTGCTTTACAGTTTGTTTACACTGGCGCGACGAAGGTCCGTCGTCAATCCGCTACGCCACTCTCAGATCCGAAAACCGAACCCGCTATTCTAGAAATATTTGCATCAATGGATAGTGATCTAGGGCTTCTCTGAGATCCAAACCTCGTTAATTTTCTTCGAAATCCTTATTCAGACGAAGGAAGAAAATCAATGGCGGTGGTGATTGAGAGCTCTGTTTGGGAACCTAATCCATGGATATTCGTATTTATAACAGTGGCGTGCCTCTTATCGATCATTGTATGCCCTTATGCCTCCAAGAACTACAACAGCACCACCAAAATTGCCAATGTCTTCGACCATGGAATCTCATCCACTTCCTTTCTTCGTTTCCAGAGGAACTTTCTTCTCATCTACTCTCTTGCTTCAGGTCTGTATGTATGCATTTCCTCGTATTCTCTAGTTTCCTCCATTATATATGGTTGCGGTGAAAATGTAGGAAGTAAAGGAGTGAAACAGATTATTCAGCTGAGAATGTAAAACCTTATTTTCTTATGTATCTTTTAATTTTCTCACATTTTTCTCAGCGACCATACGGGAAAACGCAAATGGTAAGGTTTCGGTAGTGAATTCGGATAAGTGATATATGAATATTTTCTGTCAGTGATGGAAGGACTCTGGTCGGTGTTCGGTGAGTTTGAGTTAGCATACTATGGTATAAGCAGAGAGCAAATGGTGGATTATATCTGTGTTGGATATGCAGCTGCCCTAATTGTCGGTACCTTTTTAGGTCCGCTTTCTGATTTTATGTAAGTGTTCTCATCTACTTGCGTTTATTACTTGATCAAGTTAATCTTGTTTTTATTCATCAAGAAAGGGGAAAAAAAAAGTTAATCTTGCTTATTTCATTTTCTAGTAATCAATTGTAGATACAGAGACGAACTTAACTCATAAAATATGGATTTCTGAATTGTCAAAAAATGAATTTTCATTTGCAATCCAGCATTTTGCTAGGAAAGTGTAGGCTAAAATTTTGAAAATCTTCTTCAGGTGAGGATGCAAATATCATATTTAGAAAATAACAATATCTGTAATCTGTTATAGTAAATTGGTAACCTTAGGAATGATGTCCAAGAGTTATGGGATTACATCTTAAATTCATAAAGATTTGGAAATTTACTGAACTTTATAATTTGAAATTTGTGAGGGAGATGTTTAGTAATTGCTCTCCATTCATTTACCACCGCTAGCACATTTGAGAACTTTGATTTGCTTATGTCAGTCAGTTGATGGTTATTTGTGCATATCTTATCTAATTTTAGAGGTCTCAGAAAGTTGTTCTAATTCAATTGATTTAAAATGATAAAAGAAGTTATATGCTTAACAGTTTCTCTTAGATTAAGAAATCTATTTACCTATGTGCGTCTGAGTCTATAATAATTTATGCCCTGATCTCATGCTTTTGCAATAGATGTTTTATCTATAACTTTGAATAATCTGACAATATCTTCTTGAATCCATTTTTTAATTTATGGAACAGATGTAGTGACCTAAAGAATTTTTTTTATTTATTCTTTGTTGTGTAGAGGTCAAAAGAAAGTTTGTTTGCTCTTTTGTATCCTACATCTCTTCAACGGCTTGTGGAAGAGACTTTTTGCACATCCAAGCATTTTGGTGGCTAATATCTGTTTATCTCTCTCAGCTTCCATATTTTCATCCAGTTTTGAGACATGGATGGTACTTCAGCATGAAAAGGTTTGGAAGGGATATAATTCTTCATTTCCAGTTTTCATTAGGCAGAGTATTAAGGCTCCTCTTTATGTTTTCTAGAACCCTAATGGAGTAGTTAATTCCAGTTTCTGTTCTCCTGTATAGTCTGCATTTGCTATTTTAATGATGGCGTTTACATGCTTATTTATGCAGCAAGGGCACAGGCAAGATACTTTGAATGACACATTTTGGTTAATGGTTTTCTTCGAGTCTGGCTCTCTAATTGGGAGCCAGATGCTTTCTAATTGGCTCATTGGCAATAATGTTGAGAAAAACATTCTGTCTCCTTCCATGGCAGCTGTCTTAATTGCGATAGTAGGCATCATTTATATTGCTAAAGGATGGACGGAAATCCCTCAGACAACTACTTTTAATGAGTATAAGATGTCTTGCTATGCATATATTTTTGGTGGTAATATTCCCGTGCTGTTTATTCAAATTTCTTCCCATTTTTTGTTACATAAACTAAATTGCTTGAATGCTACCTGTATGATATTTAATTAATCTTTAAGAAAGCTTGATTGATATTTTACTTGCACAACTAATGTCTAAAGGTCCATTGAAGTTAAATGATATTCAGAATATTGAATAGAAATTAATTGTTGAGGACCTATGTTTTATTTGCTTTTATTTTGATATCCGTTGCTTTTCCCATCACTTGCCCTCTCTTTTACTACTCCTGTCTGTTCGATTCCTTTATGACAACCATTCTTTATCATATTTGTATTGTTTTATATGGCTAAAATGCCATTGGCTTTGAAAGAGAACATGGTCACTTTTCAGGCATTAATTTTTTGTACTCAAGGCATTTGACTGGTTTTACATGTTTATCTTTGTGGTTGAGTGGGTTGACAATAGAAATTAGAAAAATGCTATACTAATATATGATGACAAAGCAAATCTTTTTTCATCGAGCCTTCCTAATTATGCTGTAAGCTTGGTGCCATTTTTTCTGTAAAAAGGTAGACCGCAAATTTACCAACCTGGAAATACTGACTGAATTATTATTGGTAAACTTTTTTGGTGATTGGCAGATAAAAGGATATGGCTGTTAGCATGGGCACAAGCTTGCCTTCACTTCTCCGTTGCAGTTTTCTGGATTCTTTGGGCCCCAACATTGGTGGTATGATATTGAGTTTTAAAATCTAACTTACTAAGGGAGAATCGGAAGAACTTATTTTAGAATTTGAAAGCCATAATTTTTATGATACCGAACATTTTTTCTTGGCTTTGTTTATAAACCCATCTAATGAAGAAATAGGAGTTAGTCAAGTATCTGCCTAGTCTAAGTCCAGCAGAAACGTGCATGTATAAAGAGACTTTTTTTATTTTTTTTATTATTATTTTTTTTAAAATGTGGCATCCTGAAAGGTGGACAATTATTGGACATAGATATATGTAAATACAGAAGCTTCAATTGCCATTTTTGTATCTTACCTGTTTATGGTTTTAGGCTGATGGACGAGAAGTGCACCTAGGCTTGATTTATCCGTGTTTGCTCGGCTCCAGAATGCTAGGAAGCACAGTATTTCCATGGCTCATTGGTGGACTATCATCACTTAGAATGGAGGAGTGTTTAGTGTATGCATTTATTGTACTGGGGCTAGTAATGTCAATTATTGCTTATGATTATCAGGTAAAGTTGTCGGAGTCTTGAGTAATTAAAACTATCCATTCTGCATTTAGTTCTTCAGAAGCTTAAATTTTTTTGTTCATAATTAATATACAGGAAATTGGATTTCTAGTGATACTATTTTGCTTGTACCATGCTTGCATTGGCCTGATTTTGCCATCACTTGCCAGATTGAGGACAATGTACGCTAGACTACCGTTCTTCTTTCGCCTCAAGAAAAGAAGTTTCATTAACTCTATTTTACTTTGAAATTTAATCATAATATGGATTCTAATTTGATTTTCCTGTTTTCTACCTTGGTGTTCTCAGGTATGTGCCAAATGAGTTGCGTGGAGGGATTATCAGCATTTCTCAAGCTCCTGCAAATGCCGCTGTGCTGCTTTTTCTATTGCAAGTGCGTCTCTATTTTTTTCTCACTTGAACACACAAAATCTACAAATAAAACTCTCTCCACCCACTGGGTAGTACGGCCATCATGGACAGAGATCTGCACGGCTTTATAGCTAAAAGTTCAATTTGATCGATTGATTTCACTATGAAAAAGTTATTTTATTTAAATTGATCTTAATTGAATATCCAAGTGCGTCTCTTTTTTTTTCCCCCCAACAAAAAAAAGAAAAAAGAATATCCAAGACTGATCCATGACCAGGGAAATTTTTAAGTGGTGAACATCTGATTGCGTACAAAAGGCTAGCCTGTGCGACTTGTTTTGATCTTTATATTTGTTTTTGTTATGTACGAGTCATAAAGAGTCGTATGGACTTTTAATTGTTACCATGCGATTGTTGCAGGGAGGGTACTATCGGAATATTGGGAATTCAACAATTATGGCAATAGCTGCTCTTGGGCTATTTTCAGCAGCTGGTGGCATGCACGTGTTGAAACGGTGGGGAAAGCAACCATATCAAAACTGGCACAAGCTGTGATTGAATTCTGGACGTCAGTTATCTATATTTGATGCATTGTCGATGCAAACGACAAGTTTGTTACAGAAAAGCAAGAAATCGAGTACGTACCGTTGTACAACTAAGGGGACATGAAAACAAAAACAAATGAATAATTAAACAGATGAGGATGAACAAGCGGTGGCAATCAGTTGTTGCTGCTAAAATATATTTAGTGGCAGCGCGTGATCTTCTGTACATCATATGACTTGGAAAGCATCTACATTAGCACCTCATTTTCTTCATTGTAACAAAAACTAAAGAGAATCAAAGCGACATTAACCCTTTTTTGTTTTAATTTTTTTTTTTGTATTTTTGTTGTTGTTGGTAGTTATATTTATTTTTGTATTGAATTGAGATGGAAACTCCAATGATATAATAATTAAATAGCTCCAATCCAAGAGACAAAAGGGGATGCCAAATGGTTATTTTAGATACATATGTATTGGCATTAATTGCCAATCATGTATAAACTCTTAATCTTCTTGATCTCTGATCCACTTCGTTGCCACCCATTTTTTCCCTTTGATTACAGGACAGCTCCCATGAATTGACGTCTGTAAAGGTGATCAGCCAAACATCACAATTAGAAAAATTAAATAGACAGCAATGACAATCAGGTTAATGAAATTTTTACTGAAAGGTCTCCGGGTCACTAAATGTCGGTGATGGGGGAAGAAAATAAAACTTCCTCTGTATGGATGATAAGAAGTGCGACCCCTACTCATGATAGAGTAATTACTTCGTAAAACGGATTAGCTTTAAACTTATATGTACTTAATGAGTACACCAGCAAGGTTGACGAGAACAAAAATAACTAGCATGTAAGTAAACACAAGCTTGGCTTTTTTTAGAGACCAGGGTGGTTTCCTTCTAATTGCTAATAAGATAAATATTGGCGTTCAAGAGAAACGAGACTAACCGCATCAATTGTACCATTTGGCAACAGTGAATAAAACAGAAGTCCATCACCTTTGCGCGGCTTCACTTTCAAACCAATGCATTCTTGAAAATCATAGTTCCCATCCATATTAAAGCCATTCTGCAGATCAAAAGCACTGGATGACTGATACAATTTTTGCTAGAAAATGAAAAACCCTTAAAGGAAAATTTACAAAAAAAAAAAGGAAAAATAAAAGAAATTTAGGTCTTGAACTTACCTCAAATGGGAACATGGTTTCTCCCCCTTCTTGCACATCAGATAGATACAACAAGAAAGAAGCAACCTATATACGTCAAAACAAGACTAATATTTTAGTGATAAATATTCCAATCCATTTAACTTATAACTTGTTACATCAAGCTTTTCAATCATAAAAAGAAGCAAATCCCATACTGGAATATTGTTGATTTTACATTTCGATAGTTCTTTTTTGCAACTTAACTTTCACGGTGAGCATATAATGTATTTGGATTGAAAGAATAATCACCCATGCAATTCTAGATATTTTAAGAACTGATAAAAGAGATCATTAAGTGGAAAAAAATATTCAGCAAGCAAATTCATTTCTACCTCAGTGTATGTATATGTGAAGTGTGTGTGCCATTGCACAAGAGAGTTCCACAAAGTCACGAAGTCTTAGATCAGTTTACAATTAATGACTACAGAAAAACTACAACTGCATGCTTAAGATGTACCCTTTGGCTCTTTTGTGGACCATATTCACCGGGATTGAAGGCGTCATAATGAGAATTATACCTCTGTCCAACCTCATAGCGCAAGACGTTAAAAGCCTGAAACATGATGAATCCTCAGAAAAGTTTAGAATTTCCCTGAAATAAAACGTTAACTAATTCAAAAAAAAAAAAAAAAGACAACAAACACTTCATTAAATACAGTACTTTGAACGGGCAAAAAAAAAAAAATTTGGGAAATCTTAAAGAAAACAAATTTAATAGAGAAATGACAAAGTTTAGATGAAGATGGGCAAAAGTATGAATATTTCATTAAATAGTACCTCTCCATGCGTCCTGGGAAGCATTGTTGCTCTTGCAATCTTTTCCTCAATGACATCCAAAATCCCAGTTTTGTCTTCAGAAGCACTAATAAACACACCAGAACTGTTTGAAAAGATAGTGTCAGCTAAAAAGTAACATTCAACCATATGGGAAAAGCTAGGTTCAGCGCATCAATATTTATTATTCTTGATAACTAATTTGCAGCATATTCACATGCAGATATAATATACCTCAAAAATAAAACCATAAGATGCTAGTTGGTTATCAACAGTCAGTTACAACCTTTTGTCTACACCTTTATCATTGCAGTCTTCAAAATTTGGATAACCACTCATGTGCCCAAAAAATCAGATGTAATTTACAAAAAAGGATGTTAAATCCAGTTGCAAAACAATACAAAATTTCGATTGAAGTTTCAAATCCCAATGTCAGAGAAGAAGGAAGACAGTGACCAACTATTGGAACATTGGGCAAAATTCAAAACAGGATTTTGTATTGTTCATGTCGTCTTAATTAAGCATATTTTCAATGTCAGAGGAACCACTTCTAAAATAAGTTCCTCATTGGATAAAACAACAATCCTTCAGCCCCAAACCTAGGATTCAATTTACTTCCGGAGAATTTCAGTCTAACCAAAATCTAACCGATCGATAATAAATGACAGACGGATAGGTACCTTACCTCGTCCGAATTCCTTTAGTGTTTTCGGCTGTCTCTCCTTTTCGCAAAGCCAAAGTGGACGGTCTAAGGCTTGGCTCTGCCATACCGATTATGCTTTCGCATTGTTCAGCTGTTGCAAAATTAGGAAAATATAGCGCTCGAGGATTCCAGCTCAAAACCTACACGAACAGGTAATAGAAAACAAACAAACAAAAAATCTTCAAAAATCTAGGAATTCGGTTCACACTGACTATCAGAATCCTTTTCACAAACACTCAGAGTCCACCATTTAATAACGTTATATAACTCCATTTATCGCACAAATTTGGTTCAAATATAATTCAAACTAGAGCTCATTCCTCGGACAAACACCATAGATTAATAAACAGCTCATTTGCCTATAAAAATATCACATAATTTAAAGAAAAAGAGATGAGAAAAGAGGAAAAAAAGAAGAAGAAGCTGAAAACAAAAATCAAAAGGACCTGATAGGGAATAATAGTAAAAGAATCATCTCCAGTCTCTCCGGCCGGCAACAAATCATACTCGCTTTCCTCGTTCGTCGATTCCAGCAATCTCTCTCTCCCCTTACCACCACCAGACACATCCTGAAAGCAAATATATATTTTTCCAATTCAAAAGTTAATATTAGCGTAAAAAAACCAAAAATCAAAACTCTAGAATAAGGGTGTATGAGATATGGACCTGTACAACGAAAGTGGAGCCGAACAAACCAGCAAGGAAGAAGAAGGCGCAGAGAAGGAAGACGGAAGGCAACCCTAGCTTGGTTTTCAAGGTCCAATTTGCTTTGGCGCTTTTGCTTCTCATGCTTTCCCGACCATTAACCGTCGAACACCACATGCCAGCTAATCCACCGGATTTATCGGAGAATTAGCTATATAGACTTTGTAGAGTGGTGTGGCGGGTCTGCAAGGACAGAGGTCGCAGCAAATTGTGGTGTTTCGCGGTCAATCAGAAGTCAACCAAAGGAGAGAGAAAGAGACAGTCGTCTTTTTAATATGGGTTGCACGGGCGGGAGTGGCATTTGATCAGCTGGAAGATTGAATTACATTTTTAGGATCTGATGATGACGAAGATTGAGAATCCAATGGGTTGGAAGAGTCTTGTAGTTAGTTTTGGTGCGGTTTGGTGTAAATACTAAATTACCCTTTTAATTTGGTACTGCTCCTTACTGTATATGCCCCGCACGGTACAATGAGAAGCCCACATAAATTATTGTTTTCTTACAGTTGGCGGGCCAAGTTCTGATGTTTTTTTCTTGCCATCATTCTATACTGTTCTGCGGCTTCTGCCAAATGCAAATTATGGTATGGGGTCGTTACCATAAAAAATAAAAATAAAAATTATGGTATAGGGGTTTTTTTTTTTGGTAAATTATGGTATAGGATTCTATTGCTTAAGAAGTTTTTTTTTTGATGAATATTGATTAAAAAGTTATGGTGCATTTGTTAATCTATTTATTTATAATTTTTTAAAAAAAAAATTGAAAAAAAAATGCTTTTTGATAATTATTTTATTTATTTTTTAAAAAAATCAAAAAAAAAATATTTTTGATAACCATTTTTATTTTTTTAAAAACAAAAACCGTTTTCACTTTTTTTTAATAAATCAAAACTGTTAAAAAGTTATTTTCATTTCCAGTTTCCATTCTTTTTTTTAACCTTCACAGTGTTAGGATACAAGATACGAACAATGCTTAAAATTGAGATTGCCAATACTAGCATCGTCTAAATGTGGTCGAGACTGCCTAGTTGGGGACAAAGCTTGGGACTGCCTGTTCGGGGCCAGAACCGGGGACCTCTAGGTCTGGCTAGAACCCGGGACAGCCCGGTCTGGGCCAGAACCTAAGACAGCCCGGTTAGGGTCAGAACCCTGGACTGTCCAGTTGGGCCAGAACCCGAGAACGCCTGGTCAGAGCCAAAACCCAGGACAGCCTAGTCAAGGCAGAACCCAAGACCGCTCGGTCAAGACAGAACTTAGGACGGCCCGGTCTGGCCAAATCTCGGAACTGCCCGGTCGCAGCTGGAACCTAGGATCGCCCAATCAGGCTGGAACCCGGGTCCTCCTGGGTCGAGCTAGAACCCGTGCCTGCCCGGTCGGGGTTGAAACCCGAGGCTGATTGGTCGAGCCAAAATTTGGGACTTCTTGATCGGACCGGAACCCAGGACCACCCAGTTGGGACCCAAACCCGAGACTGCCTGAGTTGGGCCAGAAACCAAGCCGAAACCTGTTTAAATTTATCTGTAAAGTTTTAAAAAAATACAACAAATTATAAAAAAAAATAATGGTTACCAAAAATAATGATTTTTTTCCTTAAAAAAAATAAAAAAATAGTTGTTGTTTTTCATTTTTTTCCTTTTAACAAAAACATAAATAAAAAACCGTAAACAAAAACTATAAACTATAAATCATAAATCATAAACAAAAATAAAAAATAAAAATTGAATGCGTTAACAAACGGACTTTATTTAAATTACCAATTAAACTAATTTTTTTAGTGTATATGTACAGGAAAGTTTCCATGAATTAAAATAAAATAAATAAAATGTTTCCATCAAAAGAAAGGAATAAATAGGCAATATAATCTTCTCTTTATTATTATTATATTTTGGTAAATGTAGATTTATTGACTGATAGTGTATAATCGAATCAAATCTATTAAAATTTAATCTCTGTTTTAATCTAATGTGTAAAATATCAATTAGTATGTAGAGAGACAATATGACATCATGTTTTAGCATTAAATTTTTCTTTGTAAATTTTTATAGCATAAAAAATATTATTTATCAATACTGATGAATAATTATTAGTGAATTTGTATATCAGACAATTTAATTAGCTAATATAAAAATGTTCACTTATTTTAATCAAAATTTTAGTATGAAAAATCAATATATTATTAAATGCATTGAATTAATATTTGTCATTTAAACTTAGATTCAATTGGTGATCTTCACAGCTGTAACAAATAATAAAACTCTTAACATCACATCACAATTGACATTTAAAAATTAGCCAAATATGTAATTAATAATATACTAAAACTATGTTTTTACCTAAATAAACTCTAAAATAAGGAGTTATAAAACCATAAATATTTTATTTTTTAATTTCAACACCATAAAATATATATAGGAAATGCTACTATTAAGATGTTCAATTTGAATTTCTATTAAGATTGTCATTAAAAGTATATTTTTTTGACAAAATTAAACATTATCGTCTTTAAAAATAGATTATTCAACGATGACAGTTTCATATTTATTACTAAAACTACTTTTAATGACAATTTTAATGAAGATTTCTTTAAGAATGTCTTTATAATAGTATGTATTAACAAAGTATAAACAACAATCTAATAAAGAAATTTCACCAAAAACAACAATCTAATAAAGAAAAACTTTAGTTTTTTCTTTCTTGTACAAAGAAAAATGAAAAAGAGCTAAAGCTTTAGTTTTTCCTTTTGAGGGAAAAAAAAGCTTTATTTTCTCTACTTTCTTCTATAATATCCATATATATCTTTAACGAAATAGATAAAATATATATATATTTATTTATTTATTTTCCTCCCTCTCACTCTTTCCATTGTATATGCTTTACTTCCGATTTTATTAGCATTTTTGTTTTAAAAAAGGACGATTAATTCCACATATCTCAAGAACAGACGGGGACCCAAAAATATTACTCCAGGCTCCAGCTTAAAAATGCATTTGTTAATATCCAAAAAAGAAAAAATGCAGTGATCTGTTCAGTTTGTTTGGGGTGGTAGGTGAATACTAAAGCTCAAATTTTTAAAATTTCAATTTTAATATGCTTTGTTATTTCAGAAAAATAATTCTATAGATATCATCTATAGTATTATAATGCATTATTATTTAATTAGTTTATATTTTAATTATATTTCATGGACTAGATAATTTCGGTTAGATGTGTACAAAAAACTGACAAATCGATCAAACCGACAGATTCAATATAATCCAACCTGTTTGGATTAGTTATTATAGAATTATTGGTTCGGTTTTGAAATTTTAAAACCGATCATTGGATCGGTTTGGTTCAGTTGCTAAAGTCAAAAACCGATACAACTGATCCAAACCAAACCGATTATCTTTTAATTTAAAAAAAAATATTTTTATTATATGATTTATTTTATTAGTAGATTCATTATTTTACTGTGAATCTACATACACTCAATCATTTTTTAAATAAAATTTAGAGTATTATCTCTATTATCTAACTTTCTCTCTCTCCAACTATTTTTTAAATAAGTGTAATTTGTTTTTTAATCATTTATGTTAGAGGTATGCATCGGTTAAGATCCGACCTATTTTGAAAATAACAAATTTGATCCAATTAGTTATAGGTTTTTTTTTTTTTTTTTTTTTTNATCTGATATGATCCGCTCTATACATTAAATCAAATCCAGTCCAATTAATAATTGGATTGGATCGGTTTGGTTAATCGGTTTGACTTTAACTTTTATTTTATTTTTTAAAACTTTTTAAAATTTAATTTTTGAGCTTTTTTTACTTTGAATATTTGACATTTGAGTTTTTTTTTGTACTAAAAATTTGTTGTGCTTAAATTTTATTTAAAAAATTATATTTTTTTTCAAAACCTAACCTACAAAGTGCCTACTAAGTAATCTATAAAAAATTAAATTTTTTTTCAAAACCTAGCATAAATGATTAAAAAAATAATAGGACAAATAAACATATTAAACTAAAAAAACACAAAACAAAAATACTACTCTAATATAATAATCCAGTAATCCAACTCTAAATTTAAGCTAATATAACAAAGCCTACTTACCAATAATATGAAATTAATTGTCATATGTTTTGTAAAAAAAAATAGTTGGTTTGGATTGGATCGGTTTTTAACACTCCGAACCAAACTGAACCGATCTTCGGTTTTTGATTTTTCAAAATCGATAATCCAATTCCACTAAAATAACTTATCCAAACATATTGGATTGGATTGAATCTGTTGTTTTAATCGGTTAATCAGTTTTTTTACACACCTCTAATTTATGTAGTTTTGAAAAAAAACATATTTTTTTAAACAAAATTTAAGCCTAATAAATTTTTGACACAAAAATAATCTAAATGTCAAAAATTTAAAATAAAAAAATTCAAAAATTAAATTTTTAAAAATAATTAAAATTTCAAAACAAACCGATTAACTAAACTGATAATTTTAATTACTAATTAAATTAGATTGAATTTTATATATAAATCAAATTGGATTGAATTGAATTAAAAAAAAATTAATTATTAATTAAATTGAAATAACTATTTCTAAAATGATTTCCAACCATGAACAACCTACCTCCTGCATTCTAAAGCCAGATAACTGCTTATTATACTCACAAGAGGTTTTTCTTTATTAGAAAAAGTAAAAAACGCTCGAGTTTTACCTGACGTCCCCCGCGTGACAGCATGAGGACTACACACATAAGTTGCGTAAAGGGAACACCTGCCACGTTGCAAGACCAACGCCTCCAAAACCCATTTTTCCAGCCACAAAAAAATATATATATATTCCTAAAAAACCCGGGTCACATTTGGATAATGCAGTTCATAATTAATCACTCATTTTTTTTTTCTAACTTGCTCCAAAAATTTTCCTTCCCTCTTTAGAAATCAATAAATAAATAATGATTTTGAACACACAGTTTTCCTCCACGTAAAAAATGCATGGTCCCTGAAGAAAACACAACCGTCCCTTTATATACAGAGCTCAACATCCTTCCATTCCTCGCTTTTTGTTTTGATTTCAGCAGAAAAATTCAAAATTATACCTCTGGTGCAAACGAAGCAGAGGTCGAATTCTGAAATTTAATAGATGCTTCGATCAAATGTGTATTGCACTTTGATTTCCAGTCCCAGCAGACAAGTGAAGGCTAGCAGCAGTACTAGTTATGGTTCATGGGTCATCCAGTATCAAAGTCGTCGCAGAACAGCTCTTGGAATTTCTATCAAAGCCCTGAAAGATGAAACCGGCGGTGAGACAAGCGGTTTCCGTGGCCGGAGCTGGGATCCTGGGATGGAAATTGAGGTTCCTTTTGAGCAAAGGCCGGTATGTTTATATCTCCGTGTGTGGTATATATTTTTTACCGGGTGTATATCCGTACGGATTTATTATAGCATCAGAAGCTATCATTGATATTTTAACATCAAATTGTCGTTGCTGAAAATAAATTTTTAGTGATATTCCGTACAAAATTTTACTCTTTTATATATAGGAATTCTCAGTCCTGGAATCTGGATGAAAAAAATTACAGCTTCTTAAGTACTTAAATTTTTGTTCAACAATTATGAGGTTGTTTAATAGGTGAATGAGTACTCCTCATTGAAAGATGGAACCTTATATTCATGGGGCGAACTGGGACCAGGACCTTTTTTTCTTCGCCTTGGAGGTCTTTGGTTGCTGACTTTCACAGTTCTTGGGGTGCCAATTGCAGCTGCAAGCTTTAATCCTTCAAGGGTAAATATTCCATTTTGTGAAACATTAATCATGAAATATAGCATGAAGATTCTTGTGCAGCCTGATCTCTCTAGAACAATATATAATCAAATTGGATAGTTCATTTACCATTTTCTACTTGTCTGTTTTGACTTGCAGGAACCTCTACGATTTGTGCTAGCAGCTGGAACAGGAACTCTTTTCCTCGTGTCATTGATCGTTTTACGAATTTATCTGGTATAAATCTCCCCTTCCCTTTCATTTGCATCTTCATCTTCATTGCTATTTGGCTATGTATGAGTAGCTCGGAGTGAACATAAAATAATTAAGCTAATTTTGGGGCTGAAAAGAATAAAACAGTTGTCCAAGAAGGAAATTAATGCATGAAGTCTCTTAATTAGCTGGTGTACTTGCATTCTAAAGTAACAAACAACTAAAATAATGAAAGAATAGAATGAGCATTTTCTCCAAATTGGTTTATTATTTTTATATATTATTTTTTTCAAACGAAAAAAATCTTCAGCTAAAACTATTTGAACCACGTGTTTTGCAGGGATGGAGTTATGTTGGTGATAGACTTCTATCAGCTGTTATACCTTATGAAGAAAGTGGATGGTATGATGGACAAATGTGGGTAAAGCCACCAGAGGTTAGCATTCTTTCTATATAAATCCTTTCCTTTGTCTATGTATTTTCTTTCTTGAAGAACCCAGATTAAAGCTGGTCAAAATGGATGAATATACCTTCTAAGAATTCTTCAACCTACAAATCCCATTCAGTTTTCACCTTTAAGGCAGGGGGGCAAAGAAAATATAGTAATTGGAGGAGTGTGTGTGCATGTCTTCCAATATGACAGTGGAGCTCGATGACCTAATCACATAGTAGAATAGCTAATGACACTGCAAAATTCAAATCCAAAAGTTATGCATAGAAAGGTATTTTAAGATAAACATGATGGACTGATTAGTTGGAAACAAGATCGAAAGGATATCTATCAGAAAATGCAGAGTTATGCATAGAAAACTATTCATATTTCACTGTTAAATAGCAGAATGAAAAATAATATATATATATATTCACTAAGATAGACATGCTTAAGTGAGTAGGAAGACAAATAAGTAAATCTTTTTTATTTTGGTTTGAACTCTACTTCATAGTTTAGGTTGCAGGAACTAACCAAGTGCACAATTCTGCAATCCAAATCTAATGCTTTATTTTCATTTTTCCTTATAGGTCCTGGCTCGTGATAGACTATTGGGCTCTTACAAGGTACTAATAGATGAAAAGGTTACTGAAACCTTAGTCAACTGGAGAGAGAGAGAGAGTACAAAAATGAAAAAGAGGATGTTATTCTGTCAAGCTTTTCTTTTCGTTCGAAGATTTTTTAAATAGAAAATGAAAGTCTGAGGAAACTTGACATAGATGTTATGCTTCAGGTTAAACCAGTGGTCAAACTGCTAAAACAGACACTAGTGGGAACAGGGGTATTACTAGTAACAGCAGTTTTTCTATTTATATTTGCGAGCCCAGTGGAGAATTTCATTCATACTACTTTCACCACAGAAGAAAATCAGTCAAAAATTCCAGCTTCAAAGCTCAGCTCAAAATTCAATATAAGGTATTAATAAACAATCAGATATTGCAGCTCTCCTACAAAGTATCGATTTGTACGTATTTCTACTCTGACCTCTCAATGCTTTTGTTGAATCCGTAGGAAAGAAGAGCTGCTTAAATTGCCTTTGGACGTGAAAACCGATGATGATCTTGCAGCAGCTGCTGCTGAAGCAGCTGATGGCAGACCAGTCTACTGCAGAGATAGATTTTACCGTGCATTAGCAGGTGGACAGTACTGCAAATGGGAGGATCTAACTAAGTAAAGGGACAAAAAGGGATTGTATCCAACTCCATTTTACTCCATTTTATACATGTGCACTGTGATTTGTATTAAACAAATAAAATGATGAGAGATTGGAAAGCTTGATCTCATTATTTCATGGAAACTACAGTTTAGAGAAAAAGAAACATCGGTAAAGTGTGAAAGTAATATGAACAAAATTATAATCAACAATAACATGCTTGATTATAATATAACTATATATTATAACATTTAACATAAGCCTTGCAGCTGTTATAATAAGAGATCATAAACATATGGACCCTGCTAAGCAGGCCTAATACCGCAGAAGCGAACCTTCATCGCGAGTTGCATGGAAGTTTAAATACCATAAATTTCTTCTCAATTAGCCACTACCATATAATTATCTTGGACAGATTGCTGGAGAAAAAATTTAAGCTTACAAGTCCTTCCATCCCTAAAGCAATGCCTGAATACCTTTCAGATTCTGTCGCAGTAGCCATTTAACAGACATGTTCTCAAATTATCGAAAGAACAACCTTTTCAAATCCTGGTAGTAGTTTGACTTATGAAAATTACTAAGCAGGATACAGAATCGCTGATCATCATCCTTTAATTTCTTACAACCTTCATCAGCTCATAACAATGTAACACCAAAAGCTGGTCCTCTAACCTTGGACATGATGAATTCCACCAAGGCAGATGGCTAATGAATATGGCATAAGAGAGCCCCAAATAATATTTTCCCAAACAACTTTCTAGCATCTGCAGGATATTCTAGTTAATTGTTCTTTCATGATGTACCAAGAGTTATCTTTGTTATCTTTATAGATCACTTTAAACAAGATACAGAGGACATGTAATTTTGCATGATTACTGCACTTTCCTTTTCTTCCAAAGGCCTTGAGAAAAAGAAAAAAAAAGAGTAAAAATAGATTGTTCCTCTATACTCCAAAATAAGGCATTCCTCCGTGCAGAGAGATGAAGCATCTGAAGTGTCAAATGTACCAAAATGTGTCCCTTTTATACTAGTTTTTTACACCACCTGAGAATTCTAGATAATTGTTGTTCAACAACCACTCTGCCATACCATTTCCTTCTTTTTGCATCTTCAAGATCTAAAGTTCTATATGCAAGAGCAAGAACATACATTGCGGGATGGAGTCTCCTGCACATAACATGAATGAGATAGTAAGTTTCCAAAGGCATGCATTCAGAACACAGGAGATTATTTTATAATATATTGCTTAATTTATAATATCTAATAATAGTACGTAATATTCAGGATGAGGAGGTATTATAGTGTGTCAATCAATGTTCTTCATGCAAGCAGAACTCATTGTCAAGTTGAGTCCAGAACTTAAATTGTAAGAAAATCAGGTTTATGTTGGTGTAATACATTAAAAACCAACTGAAATTCAAAATAGTGATTGATAAGTCATCACTCTTTGAATGACAAAGCTTGGTTATTACCAAACTATAAAAAACAAAAGCCCCGATTTTTAGGAAATTTTATGAAATATGCTGGTATTGCTAGCCAAAAACATTTAAATGTAATTTATAAAATTATATAAAGTCCCAATTTTCATTAAACTACTTGGAACTTTTCTGTTTTATAGTACATACTATAAATGATAGTAGCAAAGAATCAACAACTGATGCCAAACACGTTTGTAAGCAAATGCCTGTTCTATCTAATAACGTAGTTAATCACTAGAGAAAAGAGACAGAAAATAAAAAAGCTCATGCAAATGGCATCTACTTACTTATCAAGTTGCTCACTTGCATCAAAGCCATCCCAATACCGCTGCGATAGGACTGTCCGGCCTTTCCTGTCTCTACCAAACGTTTCAATATACCAACCCCCTATATCATGCATGCCACATCGAGGCTCAAACAGCCAAAATCTGTTTGCAAAGGCAAGTTCAGAACATTGTGAAGTTTTTTCCATACATATATACACATATAAGAAGAATATTTGAAGTAGGAAATCTAGAGTGTTATTTAACAAGATAGGGGTAACATGATATTTTTAATTGCCATAATTAATGACTACAAACAAGAATCAATCTCAACTAGAGAACACTGACAATTTTAGATGCTGGTGTTAAACTCTAGATAAACAAGTTAAACAATGAGGAAGATCCAAACCAGTTTTTCAACTTTATTGTTATGGAAAAACTTGAAATAACGCAAACGAAACATTTTAGAATAAGTTTTTAGCTGTTGACAACAAAATTCAAAATAATCATCTATGGAACAAACAAGTATGCATTATAAATCCATAGCATCCTATTTTGTTGCAAAGAAAACCACAACTACAGGCATGGAAGCTCATGTACTTGCATAATGAACAACAAGTTATATCCTTTACTGGCACCTGTGCAAAGCATTCATAGAAGTTTAAGCTTACTTGCTTGGTGGTAACCGGGCTCTACTGCACCTGCACTCACAAACAGAGACTTCTTCTCCAAGTCCATACCAGTGCATGTGCTTCACCTGATAAAACTTTTTCTAAGATATATGATACATCACTGAATAATGATCACGGAGACCTCAATGACACATATAATTATGATGACACAAGCAGATAAGGATGACTGAGAATAACTCAATGCTCAGAAGAAAACATAAACTCAATAATCTTGAAAGCCAATTAAGTTGCATGAGGAATCAATTGTATTCAAATGCAAATAAACATGTTTAAATTGGAGGACAAGTTGTATGCCAACAACCATAAACACATAAGAACATAAGAAAAAAAATGACCAGTTTTACATACCATCAGAGTCCTATGCTTCATAATCACATGGGTTTTGGTACCACTGCTATTATAGACAAAGCAAGTCCCTTCTTCTGGGCTAGTCCCCAGTCCAGATATAGTTCCTAAGGGAATTTTTGATCCAGCTCCATCGCCTGAAAAGCAACTCTTTTGAATTCCTTGGTTAATATGTGTGGGATATTGAGATGAGTTGAGAAATACATGAATCTGATCTTGAGCTTCTTCATTCTGCATCCCATCACAATAGCCTTTAGAAGGGACTCTTGTAGCCATAGCAACCACCTTGCCAGATACATGCAATTCTAAATCTGTATATGCATCTGATACATTATCTTTTACGTTGCAGGTTTCCACCTGTAATCTTTTTCCGTAGTTCATACCATCAGAATTCATAAAAAAGCTCACATCCTTAACAGATTGACGGATACCCATATCCACAGAACTGAAAGAATCTAACTTTTGGTTGCTGTAAAATGGCAGTTCTGGAACTTTGTTTACCAGGCAGACCATCCCAAAAAGATCACGCCCTGAAACCAAATGAAGCACCTCAGAAGTTTCATATGCTGACCTCTCCTCAGCTTCAAAGCGCTCAGGAAGAAAATCCATAAACTCTATTACAGGGCCATAGAATGCTGCATGTATGGCTGAATAAAAATCCCTTTCAAGTGCGTCAAAATATCCAGTCCCAACAACCACTCTTCTCTCTGACAATATATCATTTATAGCAGATCTATACCACTTCAACCATTCAACAACTTCCATTTGCTTATAAGTTGTAGCATGGGCTTTATAAGTGTATAACGCTGCGCCCTGACCAGATTGTTTTTGTATAATCTTTCTCTGAGTTAGTAGATACCTGTCATACTGGGTCCTCCTTTCAGAATCAGAAAGAATCTGCAATCCATTATTGATTATGCCGTTAAACCACTATACCTGTATGTCTTTTTGATAAAACAATATACCTGTATGTCAAAGCATAGACAAAACTACAAATCATCATTACCCACTACGCAGGACATTGTATTCAATTTAAATACTAACAACAGAGAAAATATATAAAACTCAAACCAACTTTTTGAAACTTTTTTAAATTCTATACCAAAGCAATGTATGAAGAATGAACTAACAATTTCCAACCCAATTCACAACTGCTCATTAAAAACATATTGGTTATATAATTTATAGCTTAAACGCTAGTCTATGTTGCTAAATACCATCCCAAATACAATGAAGAGAGAGTCTAATAGCCCATAAATCTCCAATGTGTCCAGAATTTCAGTACCGTCGAGATGAAAGAAATGCATCGGGAGTCCGCTGTGTCCTACTCTTTCCTTTGTGTCGGCAGAAACATGAGATTAGAGGTCACAATTGTCTTATACAGAAACGTTTCAATTTGATCGATTTACTATCACCATCACCGATATCATACTCAATCCAATCACGTTACGTACTCATGTGCGTGGGCGTTTGAGAGAGATATAAAAGATATCTGTGAAAAGGAAAAATAAAAAATGAAGAAGTACCTCATAGGCTGCAAGAATTTGCACAAATCTCTGAGAAGCATCGGAATCGTTCTTGGACTCTGCAAGGTCAGGATGAGTTTCCTTGGCCAATTTGTGAAAAGAAGCTTTGATTTCGGCAAATGAGCTGCTTTCTGGGACTCCTAAGAGCTCGTATGCGTTTTCTTTCGAGAATTTACACCGAACTGAGCTCGCACTGCTACTGAACCATTGACCTCTGTAACTCGGATATAAGACTGAGAAATACGACGAGGTTTCGCTGCAATTTCCTTGAATTATTACTAATGGTATCTGCCGGCGGCGATATATTCCGGCCATATATGTTTGATCGACAAGAGCAGCCCTTTTCTTCCTCGTTTTGGTTCTTCTGATTTTGGAAGGTTTGGAAATGGTGGCACTCAGAAATTTGACCGCTTTCAGATTTTTTTTTGGCGAGGGACCGTGAAGGATGGAGAGCGAGCTGTTGCTAAACTCACCCTGAATTGCACGGAATTTGATAGGTGTCAATTGGGAGTAAATATTTGATGCTACGTTTCACAAAATTTTGACAAGAAGTGAGGTGTCCAATTTATATTTTGTTTAATTTTTATATCGAAAATTTTTATAAACACTCCTTAATTTTATATTCTAATTCAAATACGATATTTAAACTTTTGATTATTCAAAAACACTTTTTAGTTTTAACAGATATTTAAATTTTTATTTTATCTCACCTATGTAACAGGTAAAATAATTAAAATACTTTTTATAATAAAATTTTAATATTTTTTTTATTTCATCTTTTTTTTTTCTTTCCTCTCTCTCTTTTAATTTTTTTCTTCCTATCTCTCTCTCTCCTCTATTTCTCTCTTCAATCTCTTTTTTTTTTTTTNCGGGCTCGTCGTTAGGAAGAGGTGGGCGGGGAGGAATCATTCCCATCGGTGAAATTAATCTCTTCTCCCAGATCTTCTTTGTAGTCCAACTTGGTATATGTATGAATTCATGTTGTCAGTCTCAGTTAGAGGAATAGTGTGACTTGGCAGCTTCGCTTATTCCTTTTTTTTTAGACTATATATCCCCTCGCTCTTCTCCTCTGTTTTGTAAGTGAACGAAAGGCTAACATAAGCTAGAGTTGAACGATTTTTCTATCCTGATGGCTACTAGAAAGCCGCACCCGGATAAGCAGTTTCAGCTTCTACACGTACTTTTGCCAATGCATCTGCTCTCTGGCCTCAAAACCACACCCGAAGGAAGGCCAGCCCAGAGCCTTCGAGGCTAGGAAACGACTCTGATTTTGGCCAGCCAGCGGGAACACGAGAAAAGGCAACTTCCAAGTCAGCGGGCCTGACAGCCCGACCTCACTCAGGAATAGACACTTGAAAGGCCCTCAATCAAAGGAAAGAAAGAGTCCCCTCCCCGGAAAACTCTCCTCTCGGTCAGCAGCTCCTCGGTCTCGAACCCATATGGTCCATTGTCCTTGAAACTCTCATCTGCGCCTCTGGTCTTGAAAGCAATCTCCTCTGTAAAGCCATCACTCAGGCACAGGAAGAGGTTTGGAACCAACCCTCTATCCGTCTCTCTCAAGCCATTTTCAAAGTAAGCTGATCAGTCTTCTGTCAAGTAAGTTAGTCACTCGGAATCCATTGGCCAATTAACATTGCCGCAGATGAGGATCTTTCATTCCGTGCTTTGTCCCTCGAGGTACCTGCGAATGCTTATGGGTGGAAACTAGCCTTTCGGTAAGCTCCGGTCTAACTAGTTTCTTCTTGCTCCCCTATCAACTGACCGGGCAAGGCACGCAATCTCAGACGTCAGAATCTCTTCTTATCTGATATTCGAAGCAAGGACATGTTGATCTGTCTTTATCTACCAGATAGCCTCATCTTTCCCCCCTCCCCGGACCCATCATCTTCGAGGAGGAGGAAAGAGAAGTCCAATACTATTTATGGAAGACTAGGGATTGCTAATCCGCCTACGCGGGAAGCCTTCTCCCTCTCAGGCTAAAGAGTAAAGATAGCCCTTGCCCTCTAATACATGTCACATTGGATTTGCTAGTATTCCTACGGGGCTTAGTATTCCGAAGAGTCATCCTAATCCATGTTGCTAATGTTCCGGTTTTCAAACAAGAACTAGGGCGCTCGTTCGACCGGTTAGACGTGAGGTCGAACATGTCCCGCTTCGCCCTATGGCACTAACCTTAGTGTCCATATATTGTCGCGGGGCGCCCAGATGCGCTTAAAGTCTTATTACTGTATCCTACCAGGAGGACTCGAGGGGCCTTTCGGCGCCAGAGCCATAGCAAGACCACAGCACTCTTCCAGAGTTTTCTTTCAATCTTATCTAACCATTGATAAGATCTGGACCAAATACGAGATGACACGACGTCGAAAGTAAACCGGACCGCTTTCTCTCCGAAAGGGATCGGAGATACTTTCTGGCGGACGAGGTCATAGCACCGGGACATCAGACCATATTTATGAAACTTTGATAATTGTTCCGATCCGGCCGGCCGGAGGATCAAGGAAACTCTCAACGGGGATTGAGAAGTAAACTCTCGCCCTGTACCACCACGCGCAATAAGCCAAACAGGCTTTAACCCGAGAAAAAGCTTTTCTGTCAGCNATAAACTTTTTAAAAGTTTGTATTGAATACACCTAAACTTTTTAACTTCATAAAAATCTTCTAAAGTCTTGATTGAATACACCCCCTAAATATCATTTGGTTCGGTTGATTTAAATTGCTTATTGTTTTATTTTATTTTATAGATAATATCCTGATTTAAATCCCTCCATCTCCAATACATAATGCGCGCTAAAAACAGAAACATTTGATTGAACCTGATTTTGAAGGATGTCTGACCCTAGTAGCAAAATTCAGCATCTCAAGCCCACAATAGTTATGTACGCGGGCTCTTCATAGTTTAATTGGGCTGAATTTTATTGATCTGCTTCTCGTATACACACACTAATAAACCGGCTTCTTCTTACCAAAATAAAATAAAATAAACCGGCTTCTTCTTCTTTTTTTCTTTTTTTTCTTCTTTTTTTTTGAGACCATCCAAGAGACCATTGGCAATAATGGAAACAGAGATTACAGTGCTTCAGTTGCATATGATTAAGACTAGCCTGCCCTTGTTACAGTGGAGAAACCACTTTTTAAAAGAATTTGATCCTGCGTATATAAAAAGTCCTTCCATTATTGGATGTTGTGGGGTCTCACATTATACACAAACACTTGTAAATTTTCACATTTTCTTATATTTGAGCCACCTTTTTTTTTCTGGTAATATTATATTTGAGCTACCTTGTGGACATTTATGCATGTAGTTGTAATGCAAACAGAAAATATGAGATGGTAGTCANTGATCCTGCATATATATAAAAAGTCCTTCCATTATTGGATGTTGTGGGGTCTCACATTATACACAAACACTTGTAAATTTTCACATTTTCTTATATTTGAGCCACCTTTTTTTTTCTGGTAATATTACATTTGAGCTACCTTGTGGACATTTATGCATGTAGTTGTAACGCAAACAGAAAATATGAGATGGTAGTCATCGAAAAAGAAAACCAAAATCAATATATGTGGCCTTTAAGCTTTCGTATTTAAGTGGAGTGTCTAATTTTTGCAGCCTTTTAGAGTCGTACGTGCCCAACTGTCATTTTTTTTTTCGGGTGAAAGTTCTTGCTATATTAGAGCACAAAATGCCCCTCCGAAGAGTCCAAAGATAGGACATCAGCAAAGTCAGGAGGAAGGGCCTCAACAGAAGAATCATGAAAAAAAAAAACATAAATTATTTATTAAAAGTCCGTTTGTTAAGTATTCAGTTTTTGTAATTTTAGTTTTTGTTTATGGGCTTTAGTTTTTATTTATGATTTTTGGTTTATGTTTTTGCTAAAAGAAAAAAAATAAAAAACAACAACCATTTTTTGATTTTTTTTATGCAAAAAAATTATTTTTGATAATCATTTTTATTTTTATTATTTTTTTTTAAATATTATAAATAAATTTAAACAAATCTATATTTTATTATTATCGATTTTAGATTTTGGCTTCGACTGTAGTGTCCTAAGTTTCAGTCCGGACCAGGCTGTTCTGATTCCAGTCCGGACCAAACAATACTGGCCATCTCTGGTACTGCCCCTAACTGAGCTATCCTAGGTTCTGACCTGGGCAGGGCAATCCCGGAATCTGGACCAGGCCAGGCTGTCCCAAGTTCTTGTCTGAACCGAGTTGTCCCGGGTTTCCGCACCGATCGAGTGGCCCCGGGTTTCTGCTCCGACGAAGTTGTCCCGGGTTCTAGCCTAGACCAGGCGATCCTAGTTCTCGAGTTCCAGCTCTAACCGGGCAGTCCCGAGTTCTAGCCCGGATTGAGGCCTGAATCGAGCTATCCCGGGTTCCGACTAGGACCGGGCGATCCCGAGTTCCTACTCCTACAGAGCTGTCCTTGGTTCCTGCCCAGACTGAGCTATCTCGGGTTCCAGCTCCAACCGAGCTGTCCCAGTTTCAGCTCCAACCGAGCTGTCCCGGGTTCTAGCCCCGACTTGGAAATCCTGCGTCCCAGGTTCCAACCCCGACCGGGCGGCCCCGGATTCCGACTCTAACCAGGCGGTCCCGAGTTTCGGCTTCGACCGGGCTGTTCCGGGTTTTGGCTCTGACTAGGCGATCCTGGGTTCAAGCCTCGATCTGGCTGTACTAGGTTCCAGCCCGGATTGAGGCCTGAAATGGGCAGTCCCATATTATGGCCCGGAATGGGCTATTATGGGTTCTAGCCTAAACCGGGCAGTTCCGAATTTTAGCCTGGACTGGGCTATCCAGGATTGCGGCCCGGACCGGGCTGTCCTTGGTTCCATCCTAGACTGGACAGTCCTGGGTTTCAACCCGGACAGGGCAATCCCGGATTGCGGTTCTGACCAAACATTCCCAAGTTCTAGCATTGTTCGAGCAATTCGTTGTCTCGACCACATATGGACAATGTCAATATGGGCAGTCTCATATTTAAATCTTGTTCGAGTTGTCTTGTATCTTAGCATTATCAAAGACAAAAAAAAATAAAAACTGAAAATAAAAATGATTTTTTAACGTTTTTTTTTAAAAAAAAAAAAAGTGAAAATGATTTTTAGATTTTAAAAAATGAAAATGGTTATCAAATATTTTTTTATTTTTTCAAAAAAATAAATAAAAATAGTTATGAAACGGCATTTTTATTTTTAATTTTTAAAAAATTTAAAAGCAAAAATTATAAATTATAAATAAATGAGTCAATCGACCCTAGATAAAACTTCCACATCCATCCAACCTTCATTTGCAATAATTTCCGAAGCCTACAGAAGCTCTTCCATCACCGCTGTTTAGGCCTAGAAGCTGTCAACAACTTTTGACTTTAACATCACCAGCTCCCCTGCCTGCCCAACTGTCTTCATATATCACATGTCTGCGGAACAAATGTACACTCATGAATGTATCCCCGCCCATTTGGTTCAAAAAGAGTTTGAAAAATGTTTGACAATATCATTGGATGGCATTCAATATCTTGAATTTAAGCTAAAATTTGATTTTTTTTTAAAGAGTTGAAGACCCACAAGGAATTTTTTCAACCATATAAAGATTATAACTTTTAACTTTCGAAAATACTTCTCCACATTTTCCAATAACCGATTTTTTTTTTTGGTAATCAATTCCAATAAGCGATTAGTGCTGTATATTATCAAAAAAAAAAAGCGATTAGTGCTGTACGTTGTGAAGCAAAATATAAAATAATAATAATGCTGTACGTTGATCAAGCTAGCTACAACACGGCATATAAGCTTCATAAATTAAAGGGATAGCTAATTACTAATTAATCTATTGTCTCCCATATGAGATGTTGTGAATTTAAAAACCATTTCGTTCACATTACTCAAGGTATAATTTGGAAATAGATTTATTTAAAGAACTACATATTTATATCTATACATTTTGTCAAAAACAAAAACTATATATAATATTTATAATTTTTATATGATCGAGAGGTTGTGAATTTAAAAACCATTTGGTTCACATTACTCGTGATATAATTCGGTGTTAAATTTATTTAAAGAACTATATATATTTAAGATTTTTAGTATTCGAGTGAGAGATTGGAACTGATATTTATGAGAAAAATAATAATTTTTTTACTAGATTGTTTCACTGTTATATTAATGTTAGGAGTATCAGGAAGTTTACCAAATGCATTCCGAAATGATTTGGCATGGTGATGTATTTTTATTTTATTGGTTGAAAATTTAATATAATTTAAATAAGGATATATGTACTTTTAAAATAATAAATGTAACTAAAATATGTGCCAATAAAAAAATAACACCTCATATTTGATAATCCCATTAACAAGCTTTTTAGTACATCTAATATTATTTTTAAAATGTCTTTTTTTAAAGAATATTGCTATAGATATCAAGGAGTCTATAAATATTTTACCATGATAATGTATTGTTATTTTATTAATTTATATTTAATTATAATTATCTTTTTAAAAATTCATTTATTTATATTTAAATTAAATTAGTTCTTCATCTAATAAAATAAGAATACATCACCTTCTCAAATCATCTTATCATTTTGATACTATACTTAGCTTATTTATATTTAAAATTTATTCGTTCTTAAAATTCTGTTTGGGGTAATATAATTACTATATCATCTTCTTTATTTTCCCATTTTTTTTTGGTTGAATTACATCTACTATCTCATGATGTTAAAAACATTTGTAACGACCTCTATTAATTTTTTTATTTTAAAAAATAATTTTAATTTTGACAATTTCATTATGTTCTACAAAAAAAAATTAAAATATATAATAAAATTTGGCTTTTTAAATGTAGAGAATCAAATATACTTTTCATATTAAATTTTTAATGCATATATTTATTATACCTATAATTTTCAATACAAGTTTAATAATTTTATTTATTTATATAATAAAACACTTTGATTATTTTATTTATTCTATAATATTCAAAAAATAAATAAAAAATAAAAATATAAGAAATTTGATAAAAAATTTATTAATTATTTTATATATTTTTAAAAATATTTTTTATTTTTAAAATTATACTATATAAAATAAAAAATAGTATTGGAAATACTTAGAGTCTGTTTGTTAATGCATTCAGTTTTCGTTTTTTGTTTTTGTTTTTAATTTTTAGTTTTTATTTATGATTAATGATTTATAGTTTTTAGTTTTTGGTTTATGTGTTTGCTAAAAGGAAAAAAATTAAAATCAACAACCATTTTTTGATTTTTTTACGTCAAAAAATTATTTTTGATAATCATTTTTATATTTATATTTTTATTAATTTTTTTAAAAAACTTTATAAATAAATTTAAATAAATTCATATTCGATTATTGTCGATTCTAGATTTTGGCCTCGACCGTAATGTCCCAAGTTTCGGCCAGGACCAGGTTGTTCTGATCCTGGGTTCTAGTCCAAACCATACAATCTCGGCGGTCCCAGGTACTGCCCTAGACCTGGTTATCCCGGTTTTTGGCCTGGGCTAGGCAATCCCTGGTTATGGCCCAGATCGAGCTGTCCCGGGCAGTCCCGGATTGATGCTCTGACCAGGTGGTCCCGGATTGCGGCCCATACAGGGCAGTTCCGGGTTGCGGCTCCGACCAGGCGGTCTCGGGTTGTGGCTCCAACCAGGCATTCCTGGGTTTCGATCAGGCAGTCTCGGGTTGCGGCTCGTACTGGACGGTCCCGGATTCTAGTTTTATTCGAGCAATTCGTTGTCTTGACTACATATGGACAGTGTCAGTATGAGCAATCTTAGATTCAAATATTGTTCAAGTTTTAAAAGACCAAAAAAAATAAAAACTGCAAATGAAAATAATTTTTTATCTTTTTTTTTTTTAAAGAAAAGTAAAAATGAATTTTAAATTTTAAAAAATAAAAATGATTATAAATGCATTTTTATTTTTTTAAAAAAATAAATAAAAATAGTTATTAAATACATTGTTATTTTTAATTTTTAAAAAATTTTAAAATAAAAATTATAAATAAGTGGGTTATAAAACCACAGCTTAATAAATTAAAATTTGTTCTGGGTTAAGGTTTGTTCTACGTTAGAAATTGGATATTTTAAAGATGATGTCACATATATCAACATGGGCTATTTTGTCGCGATGTCAAAAGACTACTAACGTGGAGCAGTTCTAAAAGTCTATTACAATCCAAAAATCAATCAATGCTACAAACAATGTTACCTAGATACTAGATAGTTTTATTCTATTTTTTTCAATTATTATTGTTGTTCTTTTAACTGATATCCTTCAACCTTTTCGCTTTAGATTTTTATTTCATCTTTTACTTTGCATGTAAAAGGGGACTAGGTGAAGAAGGAAATGCGAAAATTCAAACCAAATGATATATTTTTATTTCTTTTTCTTCTTATAAGGATGTCATTTGTCATCTAAAGAGTCCCTTTTAAGACAAGAATACTTGACAATAGTCGCACAATTTGGATGAAATAATGTCAACTTTGGAAGGGTGGATTATTAAGTACAAACACTTATATTATGTTTCGAATTTTAGATTCTATTAAAGAAAGAAAAATAAAATGCAAAAATCAGATAAAGTATTTTAAGTAATAATTTTGATTTTTTTTCTTGGATATTGTCTCCTAAATGATGAAGCTAGTGGGAATCTAATTCTGTTAGGAAAGTTAAATTTTTTATAGGTTTGGATAGTTATTTTTTTGAAGATAGGAAAGTATGAATTCAAGAATCAGATTTTCAAATTAAGTATGTGGAAAAGTTGTTCTCAACCAGAAATGTGTTATTTTGAAATATTTTAAAAAATTAGTTATGAGTTTTTTTAAATACAAATTTATCTTCAGTTTATAACATAAAACTTATTTACTTACTTTAAAGTCTTAGCATTTTTATTACTAACGAAACATTATATGAAAATAAATAAAATTAATTACTGAAAAATGAAAATCAATTTCTTTTAAAAGTTTAACACTTTTCAAATAAAAGTTGACATCAAGCTGATTAAATCAACAAAGCCCGTGAAATTTCCAAAAATTATATACAACATCCACCAACCCCGTCGCCGTATCACTTTAAATATTATCAGAAAAGTTTCTTGAAATTGCCTACACTTCAAGCTAAACGCGAATTATTGCTATACAAAGCGAATTGTACTAAATTCTTTTTACAAAATTCCCAACCAAATAATTAACCGAAATACATATTAAGAATGCCATAATCATATGCTTGATTTAGTTATTTTTTTTCTTGCTAAATATATATATATATATAGTATTATCAAATTCCTTCCTTACCTCGCACGGTCACACCTCCACTTGACCAATAAAATAAAAGATCCATCGATTAGAGGTCCCTCTTCCATTAGGCTTTGTGTATTTGCCAACTTGCAATAATTTGATTGCTTGGGATATGAGGAGGAGATTAGTCTAGCTTGCTAGCTAGCTACTTCATGAAAGCTAATTAATTTTGGAGCTTGCTAGACCACAAGGATATATATATTGGTATTTGTTTCTTCTGGTTCACGAGCTGAGTATATATTGTATAAGACATAAGTATCAATCATTATCTCATTTTCCGGGCCCCTATATATGTGGACAATATGTATATACGATATCATCTAGCTTATGCTCCACGCCTAAGATTGGATATATTTTATGTAATTCGTTTAAGTAATTTTTTTCATGATCGTTTTCTCTGAAAATAAAATAAAACCCAATCGTGAAAAATGTATAGTTGAGAATTTAGAAAGTATACTTAAATGCAAAAATAATATTATAGTTGAAAATTTAGAAAGAATACTTAAATGCAAAAATAATATTTGTATATTATAATTGTCTTCAATGCAATTACAGAAGGCAACAGTGCCAGCTGCTAGAGTTGGCAGGAAATGGAATTCATTAAAATACTAGCTAAATCACCATGGCAGGATTGAATTCCTATGGGTGTCATATTTTTGTCTAACCTACTGGAGACAAACAACCATATAATATGAAGGGAAATTTACCATAATTCATTGCGCTCACGTTGTATATAAATATATTAGTATACAACTTTCGTGTGAAGGCTAGCGCTTACTACTAAGCTATATCTTCAAGTACTCTTTTCTATTGCTATCGCACGAAAAATATGGAGTTTCCAATGACATAGATTTTTAGTGTGGACTCGTTTTGGGTTGAAAATACGTTTAGATTTGACCTATTCACTAGATAATTCATGAATCTAAAATTTCGTTATAGATATGTCATTTGTTTTTAGCAAATATATATATATATTATAAGTATTAATTTATTATAAATGAAGTTTATGCTTTGAACACAAACATTAATTTTTATTTAATTTCATTAATATACTGCACAGAAAATATACTTTTTTATCACAATCCAGAACGAAAAAATTTCTGTGGAATAAAAGTATACATCCTTCCACTTACACTGTGTATGGAACTCACATAATAGGTTCTACTAGTTTATAAATGAGAAATATTTATTAACAAATTAACATTGAACCTCAATTAATCTTAAAGAAAGAATCTAAAAAAAAGGCTAAAATAAAATTATTTTGTAGAAAATTCACCTTCCACATAACCGATATGTTTCCATATAAATTTAGTTGACAATTATAGTAATGTAAGAGAAAATTAAATTGCTCAAGTCATAAAAATTGGTGACAAATGTAAGTTCAGAGTATATAATTTAATTTTAATTATTTTTTAAATAGAATAAATTTATGAGATCTGTAGTATTGAATTATAATTTACTATGATATGAAAACAGAGTTTTCAATTTCACTCAACTTTTCATAAATTTAAATATATGAAAAAGTCATCAACCTGACGATATTATTGAAATTATCTACCAAAAAGTAAAACTAATTAATACTGAAATTGATAGGCAATCCATTTTTTTTTTTCCCTGGTAAGAAGGCAATCCGAATTATGTGTAGAGGCGGCCGGGGATTAATTCAATCATATTTTTAGGAAGACTGCACAGATTAAATCAAAGACTTTCAATTTTCAATTTTCGATTTCAACGAACGAGATCGATGCAGGTACATTACATGTAATAGTACTCAGTACCATGCAAGCAGTCATAAAAGTTCATACTTAATTGTTTGAGTGTGAATCTCAAACAACAAAAATGATTGCCGGTCGATGGAAAGCCGGAGGATGCAAAGTAAAAGGACATCTTTCTCCACGATTGAGACAAATCGCACGATTAAAGTAATTAAATCTGACGATTTATATCTTAGTTTAATACTAATCCAATCTCGCCGTTCAATGGTTGGTTGCACGTGATCCTTGGGTCCCACTACTCCATATAATCAGAACTAAGATACAAAAATCTAATCGCATTGGAACTTTCCCTTTGCTGAAATAAACCCGTGAGTCGATGAGATATTTTGGGTTTTTATTTTTATTTTTTATTTTTAAGTTCGTTGGCAGGTAGAACCTCCAGTGATCAAACTCATCCACCAATTTAGAAATATAACTACACTACTAAATTATTAGTAAAGACACACGCCCGTGAACCAAAAAAACACACGCAAATAATTATTTTTAATAATGAATTTGAGAAAATGTTCCACCATCTTTTGAACTGCCATAAAATCCAATACGAAATTTGCAAAGCTATAAATATAATTTAACAGAGAATTCAAAGATTTGGTGAAGTGGAACCCACAAAATGTAAAAAGAAGGTGAGAAAGAAAAAGAAAAAGAAAAAGAAAACAAAAAGGTCTTTGCTGAAAGAAATTCAAAGAATCTGAGTAAATAAAGAAGTTAAAGCGATAAATGGTTAAAAGCCGGGAGTGCACGTGATGAAAGCTAATATTTCTGATATGAATCCTGATCATCTTCTCCTAAGCACCAAGCTGTTTCCACTTGCTATCTTCATTGTTTTTGTCTCAACACAATCATTGAAAGGAGCCAGACAACTACCCACCGTCACTGCTGCTATTCTTCCTCTTTAGCTTTTTTTCATTTCCAGCTGTTCGCCATCTCTTTCCATTTAAAAGAGGGAGTGAAGGAAGGGAGCGAAACAAAACTAATTAGCTAACATGACCAAGTTTCATTTTCTTCTGGTTTCTGTGCTTTCGGTTCTCTGCTGCCATGCCTCCGTGGCAATGGCGGAGACCAAGGAGACGAACCAGAGAAAGACCTACATCGTCCACATGGAAAAATCCGAAATGCCGGCGAGTTTCGAGCACCACTCTCACTGGTACGACTCGTCTCTCAAACAGGTATCCGACTCAGCTGAAATGCTGTACACGTACAACAATGTCATCCACGGCTTTTCCACGAGATTAACGGCCGAGGAAGCTCAGTCTCTCGAGGGTCAACCTGGTGTTCAATCCGTGTTACCTGAGGTTAGATACGAGCTCCACACAACTCGGACCCCTGCGTTCCTCGGACTCGATAAAGCGACTCAAATGCTCATCGAGTCCAACGCAGCGAGCGATGTGACTGTGGGTGTTCTAGATACCGGCGTTTGGCCGGAGAGCAAGAGCTTCGACGACACCGGTTTCGGGCCCGTACCGAAAAGCTGGAACGGCACGTGCGAAGAAGGAACGAATTTCACTTCCTCAAATTGCAATCGCAAACTAATCGGAGCGAGGTATTTCGCCAGAGGCTACGAGTCGACTTTAGGTCCAATCGATGTGTCGAGGGAATCGAAGTCCCCAAGGGATGACGATGGCCATGGAACTCACACGGCAACTACGGCTGCTGGATCGGTCGTGGAAGGAGCAAGCCTCTTTGGCTACGCGCCTGGAAAAGCGCGTGGGATGGCTCCGCGAGCTAGAGTAGCCGTCTACAAGGTGTGCTGGCTCGGAGGGTGTTTCAGTTCGGATATCTTGATGGCCCTGGAGAAAGCGATCGACGACAACGTCGACGTCCTCTCGATGTCGCTTGGCGGTGGAATGTCCGACTATTACAAAGACAGCGTCGCGATCGGGGCGTTCGCAGCGATGGAAAAGGGGATCTTAGTCTCCTGCTCCGCCGGGAATGCGGGTCCCAGCCCATACAGCCTTTCCAATTTGGCACCGTGGATCACTACCGTGGGAGCTGGCACAATAGATCGTGACTTCCCGGCTTACGTCTCCCTCGGAAACGGCCAGAACTTCTCCGGCGTCTCGCTGTTCCGGGGCAACGCGTTGCCTGGATCGCTGTTGCCGATCGTTTTCGCCGGCAATGCGAGCAACGCCTCGAATGGCAATTTATGCATGATGGACACGTTGATACCCGAAAAGGTTGCCGGAAAAATTGTCCTCTGCGATCGAGGTGTCAATGCCAGGGTTCAGAAAGGGGCGGTCGTGAAAGCTGCCGGCGGTGTAGGTATGGTCTTGTCCAACACCGCCGCCAACGGCGAAGAGCTGGTCGCAGACGCACATCTTTTGCCGGCCACCACTGTGGGTCAGAAATCCGGGGACGCTATAAAGAAGTACTTGTTATCGGATCCGAACCCGACCGCCACAGTTCTATTCGAAGGGACAAAAGTTGGGATTGAACCATCGCCGGTGGTCGCGGCGTTCAGTTCGAGGGGTCCAAACTCAATTACGCCGGAAATACTGAAACCCGACATTATCGCGCCAGGTGTCAATATCCTAGCGGGGTGGTCTGGAGCAGTAGGTCCCACAGGGCTGTCCATCGATGGGAGGCGCGTGACGTTCAACATCATCTCCGGCACGTCAATGTCTTGCCCACATGTTAGCGGGCTAGCGGGGCTTCTCAAGGCGGCTCATCCGGAATGGAGCCCAGCAGCTATTCGGTCGGCGCTTATGACCACCGCTTATACATCGTACAAAAACGGCCAGAGTCTACGAGATATAGCTACTGGAAAACCATCCACGCCGTTCGATCATGGCGCTGGACACGTGGACCCCATTTCGGCCTTAAATCCGGGACTCGTTTATGATTTAACGGTTGATGATTACCTAGGTTTCCTATGCGCTTTGAAGTACACCGACTCACAAATTAGCGGCTTGGCGAGGAGAAAATTCACATGCGACGCGAGTAAGAAATACAGTGTGGGCGATCTTAATTACCCATCTTTTGCAGTCAATTTCCAGACCACAGCGAGTGGGCCCACCGTGGTGAAGCACAGTCGGATTCTGACTAATGTGGGTTCAGCGGGTACATACAAGGTGTCTTTCAAAACAGAGACTCAATTGGTGAAGGTCTCAGTCGAGCCAGAAACATTGAGTTTCAGCCAAGTAAATGAGAAGAAAGGGTACACTGTAACATTTAGTGCAGTGGGTTCAATGCCATCAGATTCAAACAGCTTTGGTCGACTTGAATGGTCAGATGGGAAGCACATTGTAGGAAGCCCAATTGCTTTTAGCTGGACTTGACAGGCGAGAGAGATAGAAAGCAATTAGGAAATCTTTAAATTAAAATCGATCTCACCTGCTCAAAGAGCGGTGTGATTGATCTTTGTTAAATTTTAAGAATATCCAAGCTCTTTGTTTTCAGCTAACCATGAAAGCTGTATTGAAATGTTTGATGTTGTTCTCTGAGAGAGAAAGGGCCAAAAAAGAAAAAGAAAAAAGGAAAACATTAATTGGAAAGACCTAGGGGGAGGGTGAGATATTTTCTTTCTTAGTGTACAGTATTCTTTGGCAAATGTGCATGCACGCCTATTGCATTTGTTGAAGATTAAATTAATAAACAATTAAATAAGCAGCCTTTGCTCTTTGGCAAATGTGCGTGCAGGCCTGAGGTTTCCTTTTTGTTTTAGTATTTTCATCTTTCTTAGCTAATTGGATCCTATTTTATTAGAATCGATTTTCCTTTCTTCTTTTTATACATTTGACGACTCGTTGTTGACTCAGACTTTCTGATTCGGGTTATGCTGATTTGCCTCGGTCCTAGTTGCTTTTTTTTAAGTCAATTTCAGTTGATAGACTAATAACTTATTCAAACTCATACTCATTTCAAAATTAACTGTTAGCTCTGATCCATTCAGCGGATTCGAGAATCTATTCTTGTCGAAGATGCTTAATTGTTTTAATCCATCCCACGAAGGAAAACATTTGAGCTCGTTTCATCCCACACACCATACATTTGAATCGAATTTGTTTTAATTGATGAATTGAATTACACACATCCTCACTACATATATATATATATATACATATACATACAGGGGGTCTATAGAGCCCACCAGTCGGGGTTTATAGTGTCCCCGACTGGGGGCTTTTTGCAATTTTGGATGAATAATGGGGCAGTCAGCAGTCAACAAATTCGGCGTTCCGCGTGGGAGCAAATTTGATGCTCGTCCTCCACGTGCAGACCACGTGAACTGGGATTTCAATGAATTGGGTCAAAAATTCAACCTCAACAGCTCACACGCCAAAGCTGCTCCTCCCCAGCACGCCGACGCCGAAGCAACTCCGTCCCCGACGAAAGGCAGCAAGCTCCTCCCTCCCCGACAAAGCTCCTCGCCCCCGAAGAAGCTCCTCCGTCCCCGACGAACCTCCTCCCTCCCCAGCCGATAATCGCCGAGCCTCGCCCCCGAAGATCGGCGAATCTTCCTCCCCGATCCCGCACAGAGCCTCGACCCCGACAAAGCTCCTCCCTCTCCGTTCCACCTCGCCGCCCAACTGAAAAATAATAAGCCCTGTTTAGGTTTGGCATTTTTTTTTTCTTGTTTCAGAAACTCGTTTTACTTGTTTGCGTACATGGTGATTAAACTATATGATGATGTAAATTGTAAATTTGGTGTAAAAATTGAATATTCAGAGAATTGTTTTTTCCAATTTGGTGTAAAAATTGTAAATTGGCCTTGGATGCTATTGCTGGCTTGCTGGGTTGCCTAAATTGTAAAAATTTAAATGATTTTGCTGATGGTGACCTATGAGATATGCTGCTGGTTGCTGAATTTTAATTGAAAACCAAACCGTGTTGTAGGAATGTCTCAAACACCCGGGGACCTTAATTCTGTCAGTTTATCGATTCTATCTTTTTGGTTCTTGCATTGATTGTCTTCTCCACCGCAAGCCTTTTGCTTGTTGGGTGTCGAATTTTCATGCATCAATTTCCCATAATTGTGTATTTACACTGCTTTATTTCCAATGTTTGTTTCTCATTTTCTCGGTGATTTTTGCCTGTGAATTTTTCTGTAGACTTGTTAGATCTGTGCTTGCTTTAAATTTGCATCGAATGTCGAGAACAATCTGAAGTTTTATTATTTGTTTCTTATTTTTTTTTATTTCCCATTATTCACTCAAAATTGCAAAAAGCCCCCAGTTGGGGACACTATAAACCCCGACTGGTGGGCTCTATAGACCCCTATATATATATAAGGGGTGAAATTTTAAAAATTTAGAAGGTCGTGGCACTTGCCCGCCCCGTTAAATCCGCCTCACCGACCCATATATTGTTTTTTTTTTTTTTTGTAACAACCCATATATTGTGTTGTGTGATCAATATGAGATATCGGCATGTTTGTACTTTGAATTGTTGTATCATAATTTTTTTTTTGGCATTTTGAACTAACAAAAGCTTCACACCATGCATTCTTCATTTGTTTTTTTTTCTCACGAAACTAGTCCGAACAATGATTTTATTTGAGGTAAAAATCATCTTTTTACTATTGAAAAACTAATTAAAAGGTGCAAATGCTAAATTTTTATTAGTTTAGAAAATGCTAGAAAAAATTGAGAGTGCAACGTGCCAACTCTGATAAAATTTAAAATACAAACGTGTCAATTTTGTATCAGATTATAAACGTGTCAATTTTGCACATATATATGCACTTAACATTTACATCTCAACATGCATGTCAAAGTACATGCATATGACAAGATTTTTGAAAAAATGTATTACTGGATGATCATCAATATTATAATGTTTTAGATCAATTTATATCTGATTTATTATTAAGCCAATATTTTTGTGCCGTATATATTAGTATCATACTAAGATATGGGCAAATGACTAAGTGAGCATGTATTAATATATGACTAAGAGCATCTCTAATGGCTCTTTCTGTTTTTCAAAAGTTATTGCCACATAAGATAAATAGACAATCTAATTTAAAAATCTACTCCAATGGCTCTGTCTAAATAGTCTGTTAAGCTGATGTGGCATAAAAAAAATAAAAAAATGTTTAAAAGACTGTTTACTTCTAAATGGTCTGTTAGACAGTCTAATTCAACAACCATTGGAGATAACTTTTAAATAAACATTGTGCTATATAAGCAGAAAGACTTCTATTTTTTATGCCACATAAATTCTAATGGAAAAAACCATTGCAGATGCTCTAAGCTAGTAGGGTGAATTAATTTGGCAAATAATGTCGTATACATTTATTTTGAGATAATTATGCAATTCAGTATTTGTAATGTATTTGTAAAACTTAAACATGTATTTTGGAATGTAAAATAGCCTATATACATATACAAATTTGTCTATAATTTGATGCAAACATGGATACCTTTGCATTTTGAACTTTCTCAAGTTAGCATGCTGCATGTTAAATCTTTTTCTGCCACTTTGCACTTTTAAATAATAAAACTTCAATATTTTGCACTGTCAGTTTATATTTTCAATGATAAAAAAATAATTCGCATTTAATTAGTTTCATAAACAAAAATAAACAGAGTGCACAGTAATAAACTTTTGTTAGCTTATGGTGTAAAGTGACAAAAATTAAAAAAAATTAAAGAGCTGCATGGTACTAACTATAGAAAGGTTTTTAAGACAATTATTGAGATATAGATATACATCATGTGCTACGTACCTTGGGAGCCTATTTGGAGCCCAAGTGTCCATTAATAAAATCAACAAACCCAAAAAAACTTCCAAACTGATCATATCTTGAAGCCTCCTTGCAGTCTCACACCAAATTCAAGAGAGTCTGAATTCGCACAAATTTTCCCTAGAAAAATGGTTTGAAAACTTCTTGGTTGACCGTGCAAAGAAGAAGAATATCAAGAATCAAATCCGGAAAACATTTTTTAACCATGCATGTTATAAAAACGTTCCCTACTCGCCACGTATAGTTTGAAATCTCGCAAGAGACGGACACGTCTTCAATGACGTGTCAGCATCGCCGAGAACTAAATACAACGCAATAAAAAGCATGCCACTGATAGCTGAAAGTGAAGCGACGCAGAGCAGAGAGATCATGGAGAAGAAGCAGGAGCAGAGGGAGAGAGAGGCAGAGAAGGAGCAGAAGGGAAAGTATGAAGGGCTGCCAATGGAGGACAGTCCGTACCTACAATACAAGGACTTGGAGGACTACAAACAACAGGGCTACGGAACCCAAGGCCACCTTCAGCCTAAACCTGGCCGTGCCGGTGCCTCCACCGATGCCCCGACTCTGTCCGGCGGTTCTGTCAACTCTCAGGCTCAGGTTCCCGCAGCTGATGCCATTAGCCGCATTGGAATCCCTTAATTCCAACTTTCCATGTCTTTTAATAAATAAGATCGATCATAGCGTTTTTGTTTTGGTTTATTTTTTCACTTCAGGTTAATTTCTTTTGTTATGATTGCATTTACAATCTGCGACTTTTATTGCTATTTGTGATTTTTATTTTTATTTTTATTTTTATTTTCTGTGTGTGTGGGCAGTGTGTTCGCTTAATTTATTAGATTCGACGGATTTAACATAGTGATGGATATGTGTACGTATCTTCTTGTTTCTGAATCGATTGCCGTAACCAAAAGATAATATATTATCCACTTCGATAATGAAGAAAGCTATACTATGCAAAATGAAATTTTAAAGTGGAAAAAAAGAAGGAAAGTATAAACAAGAGTGAAATGAAAAATAATGGATGATCTGGATCCATAATGACTATGATAATCCTTTAACCAAAAATAAAATAAAATAAATGACAAGCCAGATCATCGAAGCTCTAGGACAGCGTAAACAGGCCTATTTAGTTTTTACCTTGGGAGGATGGTAAACGGTAAACCACAGTTGGACTCATTTTAGTGATATGTGTAAACGGGTAGATTCTATATACACAGCACTCTAACTGTATACATTCACGTTTTCTTTATACATGTTATATATTATGTACGGTACACAATATTTTTAACAGAAAAATTTATGTATATTCTTCTACGGAGTTATATTTATTTGAGTTTTAACATCACTTGTCAGTGTGGCACTATACGAAAGAACACAGACGTACGTGTGATTTATGAACATTATTATCTCCAGAAATCAACAGTATTTGCGAAGAATTTTAAGTTTGATTATTATCGCTTTTGCCCTTTTTAAAAAAGAAAATTCAATTAAGAAAACGAAAAAGAATACTAGCAACGGAAAATAATACTTCAGTGCGGGTCCATGGTTAATTTTGGTCAAATGCGAACAGTGTAATAGGTGATATCCACATGGTCGGATTCAGTTAATGATTAGGTGATTAGAATAATAAGATTGGCGGATGGAAAATGGTCCAGTACTTTTTATACTTTGACCCTAGTTTTAGGGCCTAAATGTGGATCCACCCCACTCAGGTAAATTGTAGATAGGACCTAGCTTGCAGCCTTCTAGGCCCAAACATTAGGGGCTAGGACCAACTCTTTTCTTTCTGGATTTCTGATTTAATAGCAGTGTAGGTAGTACTTAATAGCTTTTTTTTTTTGGTGATTGGTGAGTATAATACTTTTTTGTTTGGTCAAATGGTGAATATAATACTTAATAGCTTTTTTTGGTGAAAATAATACTTAATAGCTTGACGGAACAAAAAAAGAATTTCTAATTTAATACAAAAACTATAAGTTAACGACCACCTCGATCACATCGCCTTTTTTCTTTTTTTATGCGAATCTTCAAATACATCAATTTGGAGCATTACGTACTTCAGAAACACTAATAAATTGTTGCCAATTGTAGCCTATTTCTATTTTGAAAGGACAGAAATCCCTTTGCTATTCTTCTAACTTTTTTGTTAATACAATTTTAATGTTATGCATGAAAATTAAAAGTTATTAAGAAAAAAAAAAAGGTTTTATATCTTATTTCCATATTGAATTATAGAGTCCAATAATAGACAGAAAAAAATTGTTAATTTCAATTTGGATTGGTACAATTCGTGTTATTATACACTCTGCTTTGAGTATGATGGAATTAGATAACAATGTTTTATTATCAAAAAAAATAAAAAATTAGATAACAATGTTAAGATTCAGTGTCTTTGAGAAGACAACTTTAGATTAATTTGTTTGTGAATGTGCGTTGATAATTATTCTTTTTCATCATGATATAAAAAAATAATTCAAATAAACTAATATGCATATATTAAGAAGTTAATATAATTATGACTTTGATGAATTATATTTGCACCTAAATATGGATTAACATTTAAACATTGAGAATGCAAGAGGAAAAATATATTATATATGATGATTGGTATTTACGAATTAACTACTTTTGAAAATTAGTTATAAAATCCAATAAAACTATTTGAAAATCCTTTTCAATTTGCTATATTCCATCGACTTTACTACTAATTCGGTAGGTAACGTTTTTATGACATCAGTAGCCATGTAATGCAAATAATTTTATATTTAATCTGTGTAATTATGCGCATTTATAATTTATAATTGTTAGTGAACTATTATCTAGTAACAATTTTATATATTCCATTAGTTTATCTATTTCTGTATGCGCTGCTCTATATTTAAAGAATGTTCTCATAAAAACGAATCTAGACAATTAACCAACATATACAATTGCTAATGGATTTTGGAATAATCACACTTTAGAAGTCTGCCATATATTTCTACCCAAACATCGGCCTGCCATATGACTTGCTTAGCAAAAAGAGAAAGAAATAAAAATAAAAATAAAAATCATAGATTCCACAAATATCTCTTCCTAATTTATTATTATTTTTTTTGAAAGAATGTCTCTTCCTAATAATGAGGATGTTAATCGATTTTAAGTCTAATTGTACATTTCTATATTGACTTAATTTCGTTCCTGGCCAGAAGCTACCCTCATATTTTTTTAATTTTAATTTTAATTTTACAAGTAGTCTTGCCTTTTTGTAGTAGAGGTTTAGCTAATTAGTACATCTTGGCTCAATATATATATATAATTTCGTTCGTTTTCAAATGATTGTATATTATATTTTTTAATACGTACATTAATGGAATTGCTATATATATATATATTAATAAATGGAGTTGGTAAATAATTGGATGCTCTTCTTATACTATTTTCTTACTTGCATGTAATATTATATTATAAAACATCAACAGTATACTTGATAAATAAACATTATATGTTGCAAGCTTAATTTGCTGCGTAGGACAGCAAATCTTTGCAAACATATAATATAGACATCTTTTTCTCCTTCTGGAAATGAAAATATTTGCATTTCATACGTAAATGTATTATTACTATTAGACATATATACCCTTATTACGGATAATAAATAAGATAATAACTGAAAAGCCATTTCGTTAGCCAATTAGATTACTTAGGAGGACCACCTTATCAAAATCCGTCAGAGAAGAACTGATTAATTTTGCGGTGGGTTTTTAATTGTTTGCTTTTTCTATTAGAAAGAATAGCGCCGATACATTCTTTGTCCTCTCGAAAGCTGATTATTAAGCAGCTAGAAAGTGTAATGTATGCCAAGTGAAGGAAGAAATTAATCAATGAATGAAGTTTTGCTATCAGTGAGAATTTTGGAGTACCAACAAAAAAATATCGTAGAAAGAAAGAGCTTCTGAAAATGCCATCACGCATGCTTTTCTTTCCAGAAGATGGTAAAAAAGGCCCTTTAGTCACTTTCTATCACTTACAACTTGTCCATCAAAATGACATTAAAATTCTCCGCCCTCTGCATTTAACAAAGTATATATCAAATCCTAGTTTTCGAGGCTCCACCTCTTAAAAACTACTAAATAGTAAGCAAAACAAAGTATTTGTTTCTTTTTGTGTTTTTGGATAACCATTCACTAAAAAAGCTTTTTGCTTCATTTCTCTTTTCATTAACCCAATATCATGCAATTAAAGCTTGAAAAGAAATTAATGTGTTTTCAATTAAGTTGTTAAGAATTTTTGAATTTTAATGTCACAAAAAGTTTTTGCAAAAATTATGTGTACCATATATATAAACGATCCCACTTGGTGTCCTACAAAACAAACAATATTGAAAGCGAGAGAACAGAGAGATATACTCGCTCTGTTAGTGGCTGGCCCCAGAAGTTGCAGTTTTCTATCTCATACTCGCAAACAGGAAAAAAGAAGGGACACCATTTGTATTTTTGGCTCGCCTGCCACTATTCTTTCATTGCTTATCTACTCTTTCTTTATTGCTTTTACAGCAATCACAATTTGCTTTACTTCTTTATATTCCACATGTCTCTCTCTCTTTTTTCTTCTCTCTCTCTCTCTCATTTCAAATATCTACCACCTGTTTGTATAAATCTCTCAGTATCTTTATCCCTTAGTTTTCCTTCACAGTAGGATCCCAAGTTCCGAACAGTAACTGAAACAAAATTATTATACTTTCTTTCTGTGAATCAATGGAAACAAACAATTCTGCTGATGAAGAGCACAGATGCCGAGACGATTCCATTAACTCTGAGCAAGACGAAGAAGATGTCTCGCTCTGTGATTTCCCTGTCAATTTGATGAACGAAGGGAATGAACAGCCAAGTAATTACAAAGATGCCCAGGCTATTGAAACCCAAGAGGAATTCAATTTTGGTTCGGTGGGTGGTGGTTCTCTTTTGAAGGGATCGGAAATGTGCGTAGCCGATGAGGTATTCTTTCAGGGACAAATTCTACCACTCCGCCACTCAATCAGCTCCGACAACGGGCTGAGCAATTTCCGGAATGATAGCCGGACTGCAAGCCGGTGCATATCGAGGTCCGAGTCCATGGACCACGGTTCATCGGGCGGGTTCAGAAGCATCAGCAATGGAAGCAGTAGCTGCTCCAGCGGCCAAAGCTATCAGCAATCATCGAGCAGCAGCTCTAATTCCGCCATCAACATCATCGCGAGGGTTAGTACTTCTGAGCCAAGAATCAGAAACCATTTCCATTCCCATCCAAGCCCAAAACCCCAAATCAGAGCTTCGAGTGCTCGGCTCGAAAGAATCAGTAGTTGCCGGAACCAGAAATCTTCCATTTGGGACTTTTTTCGAACGGGTTTGGTGCGGACACCTGATATCGATTTGCAAGACTTGAAGGCTATTCGCAGTAATAGCCGGGGTAATAATAAAGCTAATTCGGTGAGTCGCAACAGCAGTATTAACAGTGAGACTGGGAATTTGAACGTGCAGGATCAGATCAAACAGAAGAGACAGAAATTCTTAAGCGGATGCAAATGTTCAATCGAAACAGTAGCTTCGAATGCTATAATCATGAAGAACAGGAGTTGTAGTGAAAGCAATACGAGTAATAGTAGCTTTAATGTCGTCAGGGTCATTGATAGTGGAAAAACGCATGCCATGAAAGAGTTGAAGATGATGAAGACTAAGAAGCAAAAGCAAAAGGAACAGCAGCAGGAAGGAAAGCAAGCCTTGTCACATCACCGAACTTATGAATGGCTAAAGGAACTTTCGCATGCAAATTTTCCAATGTACGTCTGAAAGAAAATTAAAGATGGTGGAAGAGAAAGAGTATAAAAAATCCTCATCATCATCTCCTCCTCGTCAACAAAGATAAAGAAAAAATATGTTATTTTTGTTTCTTTTCTTACTTTGGGGAACAAGTCTCTCGCATGCCTCTTAAGTCTTTTATTTAATCTTTCATTTTTAGCTTTAATTTGAATTATTAGGATGATCAATATAGTATTTTATTTGAAATGTTTTTGGGGCTCTGGTTTCAAGATTTTCAAGCATGAAGGTGATTATGGATGGGGGTTATTGTAAACTTCAACTCTCTCTTTTTTTTAAAGGTTTTTTAATGATGAATTAGTTTGAAATCAACTGTTAATTAATGATTGAGAAGTGGAATAGGCCGTGATGAATGGAAATTATAAGCTCCAGCAGAGTTGGCGGTGATAGTGGTGCTTCTCATGATTAAAGTGTCAACTTTTGATGCATATATGCTTTATTGGTGGATGTTAAAAATGGAATTTTCGTGACAGTCACAGTAGCACGAGACAAAGAGTGATAAAGAAGTAGAAAAAGCTACTAATTAAAAGACTCGGAATTATATAAAACATAGATAGATCTGAACAAGTTCAAACTAGATTCGGAGAAGTAGGGATATTTAATTAATTTGATAAAATAATTAAAAATTAGAAAGAAAAAAAAAAGAGAATATTTGGAAGAGCTTGATGGATGATAATGAATAATTATATTTCTTGTTTTGAAGAATTTTATGATATATAGATATATAGTATTTATTTTTTCCTTAAATAGTTCAAAAAGTCAAATTCAATGACCTGAAATTAGTTGAATTACAATTTTTTTTAAATTTAAATTTAAATTTTTTGAAAAAGTTATAAGTTTAATACCAACAAGTTCATCCAAAAAAAATACAAAAACGTGTAAAGACTCAAATAAAAGCTATATATACATGTAAGAGAGAGTTTTCGAGGAAAATAAATGATACAATGACTAATATTCTAAAAACTTAAACATTTGTTTTAGCCACAAAAATAATAATAATTTTATTAATTTGAAAAAACACAAATAATTCTCTAATTAATAATAATAAGCTAAGGATTATAGATTATAGCTCAAGCAAGGTCTTAATTAAAAGAGTAGATTAAAGACTTTTTCCAAGGGTGAGGTTTTAAGGACAGGAACGAAATGATGGCAAAGGGATGAAATCTACTGAGAAATCATCCCGAAACTTGGCAAGGAATAAGGTTTTGAAAATTGAGAAAGTTAATTTTTAATTTTTTACTACTTTTTATTTTTTCATGCAAAATTGTTTACAATTTTTTTTTTTTTTTGAAAAGAAATTGTTTACTACTTTAAATGTAAATGAAATTAAATTAATGTTGACCATCCGGTTATAATGCTAAAATCATGTACATTTTTTTTCCTTTTCTACTTTTTTTTTTAAACCTAAGAAATGAACTAGGGCCTAACCGACTTTGGTTAGGGCCCAGAGAGGATGGTAATAGTGGACTTTAAGAACTTGACTGACAAAAGCTACCGAAGCCCAGTTTTTCCATCTTCTCAGCTTTTATTCTTTTAAGAAGGTACCTTACATAGAAAAAATTCAAGGACTACCTATTCAAAGTCTTCCTTTTTTTTTTTTTTTGTAATTATCTAAAGTCTTCCCTTTAAATTATGACAAATGATAAAATATATATATATATTAAAATTTTAATTTTATGTGATTATTTTAAAATATATATTAATTATATTGCCACTTGTCATAATTTAAATGGAAAATTTTGGTAGAAATTATGTAATCTTAGAACTAGCTGATCCTGATTATTTTTCCCCTTTGACCCTTTTGGACAATTCAACGACTTCTCAAGCAATAACAATTTGAAAATATTGTAGCAAAGAAAGAAACCCTTTTCACAATTAACATATATTTATTAATATTTTAATTTTTTTTAAGAAGCAGTAACTACTAAAAACCATACATCTTAAATATTATAAAGACACGTATTTAATACAGTGTCATTGAGCTCGTTATACATATTCAAATTATTACTTCAATAACAAAAACAAATAAAAAAAAAACATTATTTTTTTTTCTTTGTGAAACAAGGAAAGATCCTCTCTAATTTTTTTATTTTTATTTTTATTGAGTTCAAGAGCCTCAGTTTTGCAAGTACCGTTTAAATATTTGAATTCGAACTGCTCGCAAAAGAGAGAATTTGAACCTTTTGTGCGGGAAAATAAACGGGATGGCATATGCTATTGTGTTTTCTTGCACTTTAAGAAAGTGGTCCTCATAGGCGTTTGGCGGTTTGGGTTATAAGAAAAATGACATGCAAAATTTGTATAGTTTCCTGGAAAAATCTTAGGTGGTGGTTGTGGGTCGTACATAAAAACAAGGCTAACTAAACTATTATTAAGGCCTTTGTCAAAATAAACTCCCATCTTATAAGTTACATCCATCTTAAATTATGGGTCAAACATTATCTGTTACTAAAAGATATTAAATTATTCATTCTACTTTCTTAATTTCTTTGAGTTATCACTATCACATGATATGCAAATCACTGTGATTTAGTTTAATACTCAAACAAATAAATAAATAAACTATACATGAAATGGTAATAATGAAAATTAAATTTCTTTGTTTCATCAAGATTTATTTTTCATTGGTATGGGAGGTGAGAAAATTTAAACTTGGATATTAGTGGTTTTGGCACTACAACCTGTGAATCTACAAAGCTTAAAATTTAACAGAATTATGTTAGGACTAAAATTTAGAAACATACATATATAGATTATATATATATATATATATATATTTGCTACAGTAGATGTTTATTCCTCACCATAATGGAGTATCTATTAAGCAATATGTTGTCTGATATTAGACGTTTATACTATATTTTTTAACATTAGACATCCACATTAATTATAGTAGTGGATATATATATACACACACACAAATTAACTAGTGGGTTGCTTTGAAATCTCACCCCAATTTTGTTCTTAAGCTTATAAAGGGATAATACAAAAGAAACTGAGTCTTGATGAAACTTGGTGTAGTCAACTTCTAATTAAGCGTGACATTTTGTTCAATGATTTTAGCTTCAAGTTATCATTACATGTACTCATAGTCTCCCGTTTACCAAAAAAAAAAATGTACTCATAGTCTCTCATACATTGTATACTCTGTAAAATATATATATTATCATTATTTTCAACATTATTAATGCAGAGCACACCCTGGCATCCGCTTGGATATCTTCGACCTCTTCATCAGTTTTGCATTTATATTAATTATATGTACATATGTGACATTTAATCTGATAAAAAACATATATAAATTAATATCATCCTCATTGATGTGTTTATTAGTTTTAGTTTTATTTTTACTTTGAGAAAAGAGAGCCATTAATTAAGAAGATAGCGGAATTACATCATTGTATCGTTGATGTCTTTAATTATATATATACCATTTGGTATAAAAATTGTACATTCAATCATTGATAGATATAAATAACGGCTATGATGGACTATTAGCTAATGAGATCTAATTAAGTGCTCATTTTAATTTTGTATATTCAGTCATTTATATAGGTTATCATTTTAAAAACAAAGTTAAGAGGTTTTCGGCTCTTCTTTACTACTCTATATAAAGCAAAATGCTACACTCATTAAATTTATTAACTAATTTTTTTTATATTGAATGATATGATATTTTATTAATAAAATAAATTAATATTGACTTTTATTATAGAGAGTAATCCAATTAAATAATATCATTGATTACTAAAAAAATGATTAAGAAATTTACCACTCTAAAATTACTTTTATATAAATATAGATGCACATAAACTTGGTGCATAATTGTAATGCGGGTCAAAACTTTCTGCAGAATCCAAGTAGTGGAAAATCTATATATATATATATGTGTGTAAAGACAAACAAGAGTTTAATTCTATATATATGTTGCCAGAATATATACATATATACTTGATTACCAGGCTGGCTCTGTTCCCATGTAACTGAAACTTGAATTATTCACATTACATTGACTATTCACATTAATTATATATATAAATAATAAAAAAACTAAAATCTTACTTTTTCTTAAGTTCAATATAAAAAGATAGAGATCAATGAGAACGAGACCTGCATGGTTGGTTTTTTAATTTGTTCATTACCATTAAATTCTAATCATAAACTATTTTAAAAGGGTTTGTATCTGGTACACTAACTGATCGAAATTATTATGACTTTTATTCATCGATTAGCATTATAATTTGCATGAATTTCTGATATATTATTAGATCATGTATATAAATTTAATTTATTAATTAGCGATTTGACATTTTAAAAGCATCTTTAATATGCTATTTAAGAGTTTAATATTTTTTTTATTTTAAAGAATCATAATTTTTTTTTATAACTCCAAAAATTTTGTACCGACAAAAAAAAAATTAAATAGGCTCTCTAAATAAAAATAAATAAAAAACAGAATTTAACTCTCGAACGCTTAGGAGCAAAATTCATTTTCTATATAAATTTTTTAATAAATTTATTTATTATTTATAATTTTAAATTATAATTTTTTTAAATAAAAAAATTTAATTGTTATAAAAAAATACAAAATAAAAAGTATTTACGTTTCTTACAAAAATTTATTTTCTATTTTTAAAATGTTTTTTATTTAAAAAATTATATCACAGGCCAGGCCAATCACAATGAAGCTTGACATTCTACTGCTGAGCTTAATTTAATTCTTTTTTTTTTTTTTATCCAATGGTGTTTATTGTTTTTCTTAAGAATTATTCTCTCCCTTTAGATGTGTATACTTGGCACACGTGTATAACATTGATTTCCTTTGTTAGACACTTTAAGCTAGATACATAGCCATCTATAATTAGTAGCCCAACCTAAGTTGGATACAAAGTAAGCCTTGTCTTTTCTCTCTCTTTGATTCTTGACATGATGCTGTCTGAATCCCAAAATTCTGTTGAGCTTTACACGTTAGACATTTCTCAGCCATTAGAACCATCTTCTCTGTCTTCTCTTGCAGAAACTTGTAAAGCTTGGGGTTTCTTCTACATCACCAACCATGGAATTTCCAATGATCTTTTTAACAAACTACTTTCTATCTCAAAACACCTCTTTAGCCTCCCTTCTGAAACTAAACTCAAACTTGGTCCTTTCTCTTCTGCAAAGACTTATACACCTCCTTTCATAGCCTCACCATTCTTTGAAAGCCTCAGAGTCTCTGGTCCTGATTTTCTTGCCTCTGCTCAAACTTCTGCAGATATTCTTTTCCACCAACAGAATTCTCAATTATTCAGGTATTCTATATTAAAACAGATAAACGAGTACCTGTTTTCTTGTTTTTTTCCCTCTCTTAGCATATAATATTGCTAATATTATTATTTTTTCTTTTGGTTTTTGTGACAGTGAGATATTGCAAGAATATGGGACTAAAATGGCAGAACTGTCAAAGAAAATTGTGGACATCCTGTTGAAGAGTCTAGGTGATGATTTTGAGAAGAAATATGAATCCGAATTCAAGAACTGCCATGGATATTTGAGGATAAATAACTATTTACCTCCAGAGAGATTTGAAGATGGTGAAGAAGTAGAGGGTCTTGGAGTACACACAGATATGAGCTGTGTGACTATTGTTTATCAACTCGACCAAACAGGAGGTCTCCAAGTGAGATCAAAGGAAGGGAATTGGATGGAAATAAGTCCATGTGAAGGCAGTACTGGCTTGGTGGTGAATGTAGGAGATATGTTGCAAGCTTGGAGCAATAACAGATTAAGATCATCAGAGCACAGAGTTGTTTTAGAGCAACTGAAAAATCGATATTCGATAGCTTTCTTTTGGTGTTTTGAAGATGAGAAAATGATTTTGGCACCAGAAGATGTGGTTGGAGATGGGAAAATGAGTAGGGTGTATAAGCCTTTTGTTTGTTTGGATTACTTGAAATTCAGAGAGAATAATGTGAGGGGTAGGTTTGAAAAAGTTGGATTTACTGTGAAAGATTTTGCTGGGATCAAATCTTAAATGTTGTAAAGGGCTTGTTTGTTTCTCCTTGAGAGAAATTGTAAGTTGGTTTTATTTTTATTTTTATTTTTTGTGAGTTTTAGAGAGAGCTTTGATTTGTCTTATTTTGTTAGTGGTTACAGGGATAAGTTGTATAGTTATTACAAGTCCAAAATATTGTGCCATATAAATTATTCTTGTATTGTTTATTTACTGAATTAATTAAGAGAGATAATATATTATTGCTTAAAGCAAAGAAAAAGAATTGAACTGTATTTGTAGACTTCACCACTAAGAATAAACTTTCAAGTCTTTGGTTCAATCAGTCTAGATGAAATTTCTTTTTCTTTTAGTTTATTTATACCATATATTGTAATCCTTCAAAAAAAGAAAAAGAAAAAGAAAAAGAAAAAAAGAATCAAGCTACGTATGCATAATAATTATTAATTCTAAAACACTCTAGAAAGTGTTTTCTTTTTTCTTTTTCTAGTTTAATTTTTTCCCCCTTTTGTTTTGTTATTTGTTCTTTCCAAAACTTGTATACCTTTTACTAATGGAAACTTAAAGTTTGGATTGGGATATCCAAATCTCTCTGCCGACAATGGTGCTCATGTAGGGCATGGAATGTGATTTTCTACCTTTAAGAGAATTTAGATCACAAAGGTGATTCTCTTCGGATGCTCTTTCTGTTGTCAAAGAGATTCTTTCTACAAGAGAGCCCCATGGCTGGAACTCAAGCGAAGATATCAGATACAGTCTTTCCTATAAGGGCTGGAATATTGTTTCGAATTCTCGCTCCTCTAATCGCTTTGCACTCTCTTTAGCTAAGAAAGCTCTTGCTATTAATTGTAATTTTATTTTTATTTGGTAATTATTCATCTTTTAATTTTTAGATTAAAAAAAGAGACGAGATAATGGTATGTTTAAATGCAAGTTGTTAACTGTATATTACAACATACTTTTTTTTTTCTTCCTAAAATTGAGTTTCATTTTGATCCTATTCATGAGCATTAGCATTTGTTAGACCCTTGCTAGCTCTGTGTAGACCAGTCCATGAATCTAGTCCCTTTTCTATATATGGTAAAGTGAAGGACAAGAACAAAACTTACAAGATATATAAAGGATCAAATCCTCAAAATCGATATTGAAAATATAATTTACAGTATCAACAACTATAAACAATCTTTTCTCCCCAAAAAGATAAATGGCTCACCCTTACAAAGTTGAACGAAACAAAGTAAATTTCACACTTCAAGAAATCAAACCAAAACTCATTCTTGAAGAAAATTGATCAATCAAAAAATCATCGAAACACAACTACCATTACCAAAACATGACTCACCATTACTAGGAACCAGAAAAGCCCATAACCGTTGAATAATAAAACCACAAAGGATAAGGGACCAAACTGCAATCTCATTTTCTTCTTTTCTTGAACTGCTATTTTCAATCAGAATCACTAGAGCTTGAGCTGGAGCTGGAGCTGGAACTTGAACCAGACTTCACTTTGCGGGTCTTCGACTTCTTACCTCTAATATTTGATATGCTTGAATCTGGATTTTCAAGTGTTTCATGGATATCATGTTTCAGTTCATCAGTACCAGATTCTTTATCTTTACTACCTGATTCGATCACCTTGACAGAACCCACTTCATTCTCTTCTGCTGCTGCTACATCCTTTATAGGCAGCTCACCAGCATCAACTTCTGAGACTTGTTTCAAAGCAGTATGGATATCTTCCAATGATTTAGCTTCAACAACTTGCAAATCTGAAGTGGTTTCTTTGGAATCCTTGGATTCTTCCTTGACTAACTGATCCTCAATCATACTGGGAAGGATTACTTCCTCAACATCTACTCCCTCATGCAGTTGCTTAAAAGCCAGATCAATATCTACAATTGATTTTGCTTCAAAGACTGGTAACTCCCCATTTGTCTCTGTCAGGTTTGAATTATCTGGCAACATTCCGAAATTGGTACTCCCAGTGATAGCTTCCTGTTGTATCAGCTCATCATGAAGAGGCTTTCCAACAACTTCTTTTACACTGAAGTCCCCAACTGCATCCAATTCTGACAACAATCCTTCATCAATATCTTTTATCTCGTCTACCTCGTTGGAATTTTCCTCCTGAACATGTGTTTCTTGTTGATAATCAAGATGTTCAGAGACTCGACTGTGCTCCTCTTTATCGAGGAAGCTTGTTTTTAAATCAATTTCACCAATGGTTGATTTATGTTCAGAACTCTCTAATGGGATTGGGGCAGAATCAGAAGTGCCAGGAGATAAATTAGTCACAACTTCTTCAGCAGGATCATGAACATCACTTATGGTGCTTGAATCCACTTTAGACACTGCAGTGACTGTAGCTGGTTCCTACAAGATGTCGGAGCACCATAAATTAGTTTCTCATGCAACATTTATTACAGTTACAAATTATGACAGTCTTGAAACATATTTACCATAAAAATCAATTAATGGAACCTAGAAACGTTGTTTGAGAGACAAAAGATATAAAATATATATATATGTGTGTGTGTGTGTGTGTGTGTGGAGAATATCAGAGCAACAAGTATGTCACTCAAATGCATGGATGGATGAAGAAAATATAGTAAAAATTGCATGACTTACAGGGAGTATGCTAAGATCATCAAAATGTGGTTCAACTATAGCTTTATCTGACAAGGATAGCTCTTTCTCCAATTCTGAAGCAGCCTTCAACTCTGAACCTCGGGAAAGACTTGCATCAATCTTTTCATCCGAACTTGAGAGTTCTCCCCATTCAACCGGAACAGTTTCTTGCTTATTTAATGAATCTTCCTTTACATGATCTTTTTCTGGAGACAAACTTTGATCAACCACCTTGACTTGCACAAGCACCAGGGAAGCTTGTTCTCCCTCTGGTATAACCAATGGAACACTCAAATCTTGGGTGCTCCCAACTTGCATTTCGGAATGGATACTTGATGACTGGGCCTGATCATTTTCAGGATGAGAAACTCCATCCTTATAGGTCTCGTCTTCCACTGATCCTTTCTCTGATGAACAAGATGAGTGGACTTCATCCTCATAAAGATGAATGGTTTCTTCCTGAAGCACTGGATGTTCCTCTAGAACTTCAGTTTCTGAAGTAAATAAATCAGGAACTGATAAATGCTTGATCACAAATTGTTCTTCCTCTTGCACAGAAAAGGTTGTTTCGTCTGGAGATATCTTATCGCCTGAATCCACTGAATTGTTATCCTCATCTTGGTGTACGGCAGTGGGGATTTCAACATCAAAAGTTGATGAGCGCACATCATCCGGCTCATGAAGATCACTTTCTTCCTGATTTCTCTTATCTTCCTCTATAGATCTAATCCCTGCCGAAGAGAAACTTGATTCAACATCCCCAAAAACAGGTTCAGGCACCGAAGATCCATTTTGATCATCAGATGTTGGACTAGATTCTGATGACCCACCCCTTGAAACATTCTCACGAGTTTCAATGACTTCCCCTGACCCTATAGCAACTCCATCAACTGCATGTAAAGTTGTTGAGGCTGCATTCATCTCTTCATGATGAGAAGAATCCTCCTCTATGCTTTCTCCACCATGCACTTTAGACTCCTCCTTGACAAAAACAGCCTTTTTTTCGGATGCAGGAGGTTTAACCATTTCTAATATCTCTGCTTGTGTAACAGAAGAAATGGAGGTCAAGGAGAGTAATTTCCCGGCTGCTTGGGGGCTTGAATCATAAACAGGCTCCTCATGTAGATTTTCATCCACCGCCTCACTCAAAAGTTGCAGTTTTGATTCCTCAAATGAAGGTTGCGGTGAATCAACAGTATCATCAATATGATTACCATTGGCTTCCAAACTTGATGATCCATTATCGTTTTTAACAATTGAAATTTTTTCATCCACTTCTGACAATGATGATAAGCTTGATCCGCTACTGCTTTCCTCCTCAACTGGTTCAGTTTCCAAATGGATTTCATTAGTACTGAGTTCCACATCATTGACTTCCTCTTCTGTTTCAGACAAGCTCGACTCTGTTTCACTCTGATTTTCAACTTCTGTTTCATTGTGATTTTCCAATTCCATTTCACTGTGATTTTCCACTTGCCCCAATGTTATTTCAAAGTCAACATGTTGAACGTCTCTTTCTTCAGTTTGTACCATTCCTGAAGAAGCTACAACTTCAGAGGATTGACCTCCATGTTCAACAAGATTAGAAGCCTGATATAAGTTGGAAATAATTTCTTTTTCTTTAGAAAAATCTTGCTCACCAAGCATCTTCTCATCTGGATCTGCACCCGAGCTTACTGACTCAGAATCAGGAACTGAACTTAACTTTGAATCACTAACTCCACTCGATTGCCTTGTGAATGAAGAATAGCTTGTCCCTTCTGAAGCTAACCGTTCTGGTATGAAAACAGGTCTCCACTTCATATCTTGCTTATCCTGCTTGACAAACCCTAAACTGGATGGTCCCGAGCTAAAACTTTCATGCCTTCGGAAGAATATGTCCTTTTGGGGGGGAAGTGTTGTAAACTCTTGCTCAAAACCGTCCCCTTTGAGATCAGGTTTCTCTTCACTTGAGTCATAAGGAATGTCAAAGGGATTTCTTCTTGGCAACAAAATAGATGGAGCAGACCCAGGAATTGGTGGCAACCCCATGTTGTCATAGGAATCATAAGGAAGATCAAATGGGTTGCGTCTTGCTACTGAAATCGGTGGTACATTGAAGGGAAGATCTGCACTTTCAAAGTCGATTAGATTCTTCTCAGCCATCATTTTGAAGCTTTTCCGTGCTCTTCTCCTTGCAATAAGATTCTCCAAGCGCTGGTTCCTTTCAAGTTCTGAAGTTCCCAAATTCATTAGATTCTTTTGGTCATCTTCTGTCCACTTGATTGCAGACTTACTCTCATCCTCCTTGCCTCCTTGTGCTTCTTCTTCTTCTTCTTCTTCATCCTCATTATCATAAGCACCATCCTCTTCTACTTCTCCCTGGATTTCAGAATCCTCATCGGACTCACCACTGTCATCATTACTTCTATGAGACTGCTCCGAAACAGCATCAGACTCATCACGGGACACATGACGAGGCTGTGGAGCTTCTCTGGCTAAAAGCGGATGTAGTTCATCGAGCATTGGCATTATGTCAGCCATTGAGGCATCAGGTGATGAACTCTCTGCCATATCAGACTCAGAATCTGAAGACCTATCCTCATTGTCATCGTCATCATCATCATTGCCATTTTCATCACCACCACCATAAACCAGAGAAGAATCCAAGTGATCTTCTTTCCGATCTTTGACTGACACTCTAGGAGAGTTATCTTCTATTTCAAGAATCTCACTCCCCATTTCTTGAACCAAAGAATACTGATCTCCAACAGCTTTTGCATCACCTAATGTGCCCTCATGAACACCCCCATCACTTTCCAACTCTAAACCACTTAATTCTCTCTCAACTTCCTTAATTTGTCTCTTCTCAGTGTGAATTTCCTGCGGATTCTCATCAACAACAGGCACATGATCATCCTCAACCTTACTGACCTTATTAACTATGGAACTTGCTTCTTCAATGGAGTTTTCTACTTCATCATCACTCTTTTTCCCTTCATATCTTCCTATGATAAAGCTCTCATCTCGCTCAACAATAACAGTGTCATTTTCTGAAACCCCAGCTCTAAGAGAAGAAATGTCATGGCCAAGATACTCTTCCTTTCCAATTTCAGGTATATTAGGTTGCCCAAAACTCAAAAGGGTCCCAAGCAGAATAGCAGTACATACCAAAACAGGGGATGCAGAAACCAAAAGAGAAAACCAAAATGGAAACGATCTGTACAGAATTATCAAACAAAACAAAATACCCACCAAAAATGGATGGTTGCAAACTGATCTGTAACATGTTCTGATAAATATGACTGCAAATTTCTTGCTTCGCTTTCCCGTTTCTAGTTTCAATCCCATTTCTACGTTTGGGCCTCTCTCTCAGTCTCTGTAGATATAGATATCCTCTTAAATTCCTACCTGTTGGGATAGAAATCAAATCAGTGACAACTAGATCAATGCAAACCAAACCCCCTAAAGAAAATTTATATCAAAACAATAATTAATGATAAATAAAAAAGAAAAAAAAAACGACGGGAAACAAAGAATCGTGAAGCAAACCGATCAAAACTCACCTGAAAAGTTCGACCAAACAAAATTTCAGAGGAATCGGACGAAGAAGAATACTCAAAAAACGAAAACGTTTGGAATTGAGAAAAAAGTGATCGGTGGGAAATGATAGATAAAAGAGAGAACCTTGGAGAGGAAGGAATGAACAGCTCGGAGCAGAGCTGGAAACCCAGAAAGAAAAAAAAACAATTTATCTTTACAAAAAGAAGGAAATGTGAGCAAACCAATGAAGAAAAGAAAAAGGTGCAATGAGAATCATCTGCTTTTTACTCCGTCTTTCTTTTATCTACTTTATGGACCTGAGGCGAAACAGTTATGGAGTCATGTATGCATGTATGTTATAGAAATGGAAAATTCATCATGGCCATGGTATATTTGGCACCCTTGGATTGGGTCTATACTCTATAGGTTTCATTTTCTTAGGTCTGGGCCTGTTTTCTGACTCTTTTATCACATGGATTTCGGCCCGCCAATAAATTCTATTTTTTTTTTTCAAAATTGCCACTAAATTGTTTTATGAAGAGTACTATCATCAAAAATAAAATAATAATTGATAATAAATAAATAAATTCTTCCTTCAAACTGTAAAACCTCCTTTGTTAAAAAAAAATATTTAATTAATTAAAATATTAAATAAATTAATTAATTAAAAGTTAATATTTATTTTAAAGTTTTAAATATATATTTTTAAAATATATTTATTTATTTTTGAATTTAATATCTTATTTATTGAGTAAATTACATTGGAGATGTACTTTAACTATATTAGATTTTTCAAGTTTTAATTAAATACATTTATATTTTTTTAAAATTTATTAAAATTTAAATTGAATACATCTTAATTTATATAAATTTATCTAAACTCTGAATTAAATATTTTAAACTTTTTAAATTTAACCAACTTTTAATTAAATATATCCAACATTGTAAATGATTTTTAAAATCTAAATATATTGAAAAAGGCGTTGATTTTAATTAATTTTATAAAATAATAAATTTTATATGATTTAGAAAAAAAAATTATAGACAAAAATATATAAATGAAATTCTATTTTTTCTATATAAACTTTATTAGATTTTTATTAATTCTATATAAAATTTTATATAAATTCATATTTTTTTTAAATTTATAAATTCATTTAATCTATTAAATTTTAAATTAAAAACATTCTTCTTTGAATTATCGGTGAAGTTGAGTAATCTTGGGACAGAGAAAGTATACTGACAAAGCAATTAGAATTTTTTTGAAAGAAACAGAAAAGTATACTCATATATGATAATTATTTTCAATAGGTCCCCATTTTCAAAATATTACAAGTTTTTTAAATAAAGAGATTATTCATGGGATGCATCATAATCATGATAGAGAGTTGTCGAAATTGCTTTGGACAGATCTGGTGGTGCATCATGTGAGTCCCACCAAAGGGATTGCCTTGATCCACGAGCTGTATGAGAATGTCCGTGGCATGTGTTGTTATTACCAATTTCCATTTTTTTTGATATTGTTTACCAAAAAAAATTACCAATTTCCATTCTCACGTACAACTTTATTAATTAAATTCCAACCTTATGAAAAAATAATATTATCCTTTCCCCAAAAAACATTATAAGATTAAGATAACATGCCATGTTAATTTTTTTTTTCCCTCTTTTTCTTTTTGTTTAAACTTTTTTTTGTAATGGGCTAGGCCAGAAGCAAGTATAAAGTAGTTTGGGCCTGGTTGATACAGGTTCCAGAACTTGGCCGATAAATGTTAGCACAAAGGCCTTATTTATTTATTATTATTTTTTCTTTCTTTACTTTTTCCATATTGATCACTGCAAAGCATTCTTTTACTTTTTTTTCTCCATATAAATGAAAATGTTTTGGGAAAAACTGTAGTTGTCTTTGGGGATAAATATGATTTTTTTTATTCCTTTAAAGTTGGATAAATATGTTTTTTTTTTGTTTCTAAATAGCTTTATAAATTAGGAAAGACATTATGAAAAATTTAATATCAATGTTGTGTGTTAACATAGTTAGTTAAATTAAATATCAATGCTGTGTTAACATAGGTAAATTTAATATCCATGTTGTTTGTTAACATAGTTAGTTTTTATTTTTATCTTTTTTTAGTTGATTGTTTTTATTTTTATCTTGTTAGGCAATATTAAAAAGGTTTGAACAATGAGTTTGGAAATGTAATTTTTAGTTTTATTACTGGTCTTTGAAGTGGAATTCAAGATCTTCCAATAGGTTTGCTGATGCTTTAGCCAAAAAGCTCTTTATTCTGCTTGTAATTTATTTTTTTGCTCTACAGACTTAGCTAGTCTCCCCTCTGATCTCAGTGCTGCGTTAATCACTGATATGATCAGTGGTGGAATTTGCTTGTAATGACTCTCTTGTGGATATTCTCTTTTATACTTAATAGAAAATCTTTTTAACCAAAAAAAAAAAACTGCATTGTAAATATTTTTAACTAACTGTTTGTAATTTTTCTTATTCAAATGTTAGTTAGCGGGCAGTTATAATTTGTTAGCCATCTAAATTAGTTATAAAATATTAGTGAGGAAGGAAAAAACATAAACACAAAATTAAATAAAACTTCAAATTGAGTTTTATTTTATTTTATTTTTTAAAATATATAATTATTTAAAATATCTAACAAACTATAACTGCCACTTGCAATAAACAAATTACATAGAACTAGTTCACATTTGCTCTAACTTCTAATATTTAAAAAAAGAAAGAGAGAGAGAGAGAGAGAGAATTAATTTTCTCTAGTTAAATTTGGGTTGTTTTTACTGTATGGGACAAAAGTAAATGAAGTTTCCAAATTTCCACACCTACCATCCTTAATTCAATACGAAACTGCGGAGCTTCTAAAGCGTGTCCTATCAAACTTTAACCAACTTGTTGAAATGGAATGTCTTTGTCTTCAATTTTAGCTTAATGTTTCCTATATTCAATAAATTACGCTTTGATTTAGTCTTCTTTTGTCTCACACTAACATGAAATTCGTTGGTTTATTTCCTTATCATAATGTTGTATATTCCAAGAATTATGGAGAGCAACATCAAAGGAAAATATACCAATGTTCTTTTTTTTCAAACCGTAAAATATACCACTATGTTTTTTTTTTCCAAACCATATGGCTTGTTACGGGATCAAAATAGCGGCTAAAATTTTTATTCCTTGTGCGGCCTAACGAAGCATTTTTTAGTCAACCAACATCCAATATACACATAATGAAGTTTGCACATAGAAGGCGTTTTTGGCTCGCCATACAAAACAATTCGCACGAATTAAATTATACAATCTTTTGTCTCTATTATTTTTACCAAGGTTGATAAAATCGGAATTTTTCGACTTTTATGAATGTGGATAAAAAATTTAGATTTAAAAAAAATATAGTATTTTTAAAATTTTTACTATATTTTCTTCAAATTTTTATGTTAATTGCTTCACAGTTTCGTCAAAATTTACATAATTTACATAGAAATTTTTATAAAAAAAATTTGAAAATATTTATTAATTTTTTTTAAAATTTTTTAAAATAAATTTTTTTCATATTATAATTATTTGTTGATGACATCTCTAATGTTGTACTATTAAGTTAATAAAAATTTAAAAGCAATGATGAAACAATTGAAAAAATAAAAATAATGTAACACAATGATTATAGTTTGAAAATAAAATAAAAAAATTATAATTTGAAAGGAAAAAAAGAAGAAGATTATTTTTCATCCATTTAGTACAAGTTTTCAACTTATTATATACTTACTTTATTAGGGTTCACTTCATTTTCCCTATGAATTTTTTTAAAAAATTCAACAGCATGATATATACTTTTGTATTTTAACAATGGAATTTTAAAATGTCAAAATAAATCTACAAAAAAAATTAAAAAAAATAGTAAAAAAGAAAAAAAAAAGACAAACATAGAATATAATAAAACTTAAAATAAAAAAAAATATTTGAATATAAATAAATGCGAGGAGTGCATATACAAATGATAACTTGTGAATTTGGTTCAAAGTAAAACAAATGTTAATTTGTTTAAAAAATTATGCATTTATATTATTATTTTAATTAATAAATAAGTTATCACTTAATAATAATATTTTTGTTACTGTCAGCGAGTGTTATAGATCACTTGATTATGAAAAATATGATTTTTACTCAATATTTTTTTAATTTTTATAGTTAAATTGATAAAGTATTTAACAAACAAATATATCCTGAAGTTTTATTAAAAAAATTCATATATTTTTTTTAAATATCTATTTTTTTAAAAATTTTTTTATCGATATCGATATTCTGTTAATATTTTTATTAATACTTTTAATATTTTCATCGATATTGATATTTTCATCATTAATTTTTACGCATCACAAAGTATTTTATAAATAATAATATCCATTTTCATTTTGTACTATCTGATGCACTATTTGACCCAAAGAAATGGAGTCGTGGTGGGACAATCTCAGATTTTATTTTTCCTTTTTTAATATCTTTTATATATTTTTATTTTGTATTTATTTTTTTTTCAATAAAATAAAATCCATATAATAACTAGAAATTATTTAAATATTTTAAATTTTTAATGTTAAATTTTCAATAATTAATACTATTTAATTTTAGGTAATATAAATACTACCATAAATGACAATAAAATACCTCAATTTAATATATAATTATAATTATTAAAAAGTTATCTCAAAAAAAATAATTTAATTTGAACAATGTAATCATCTTAAAAAGTTAGGTGAATGGTGTTAAAAGATCAATTTTTATGTTTTCAATAATGTAACTATTTTGGAAAATTATATAAATAGTATTAAAATAAATTTTATTGTCAATTTTTTTTTATTAATACAATACATTTTCACGCTAAATATTGTACAATATTAATATAATACTTTATAATACAAATAAATTCAATCCAACAAAATTAATACAATATAATCTTGCATTCCAAACATATTCTCTTAGTACATTTTCAATGCCAATTACAAACAAACACATACAACTAACATAGCGTTTACGAGGTTTCTCTCAACATTTTCTTTATTCTAAAGAAAAAAGATTCAGTCAAGAATCTAACCACGACAATGAGTACTCATTAGTGTCTCAAGCCTAATTAAACTCCAGCAACAGAATACCAACATTATGCAGTTGGCATCTCCAACTACTAGGATACATGCTGATATCAACCGACATGTGTCATATGTCTGGACAATTCTCCAAGGCCTCTAAATGTTACAGAGGCATGCATAGGAAAATCACCAACCATATGAATAATTGTTGTCCTAATAATCCCCTACTTTCAGCATCCATTCAGCCATGTTGTAGCCATGCAAGTCACACTTGGTTGTCCAGCTGCAGCCGTATGGCCTTACATGCACATATGCTACATAACGTCAAGCCACATCTGCCCATAATCGTCTGCCAACAAGCCAACTAGCACATCTGTGCAGCCACAAGCCAACGTGTCAAACATTGCCCACACTTGAACCAAAAACTCAAGCCATCAGGTTCATATATATATCATCGGACCAGCACCATCAAACTCACACTATGTGGCTTACGTGCTACACACTGCACGGTCACACATCATAATTACAAAGTTAACGAGATTGAAACTCCATGTTTGTCATTACTTTTAAGTGCCCAATTCTTAAAGATTAGTGTTTAGTGGACCTTGGCAACGTATCATGTTGTATCGTGTTCGTGTTAAAAATTTTTTTATTAAAATTCGACCCGTTAAAATTTTGTGTTAAAATATATAAATCCAAACCCGTTTATAAAATTTATTTGTAACCCGTTATCATGTTAACACGTTAAACTTATTTTTAAAATTATTTTAAAAAAATAAAAAAAAATATATTTGATTTATATTTCATAGTCCAAACTAAAAAATAATAAAGTACAGACAAACATAAATATTTGTATCATTTTACAAACTAAAAATAAAAACTAAAACAACATACTTAATACATGTTAAAAAATTAACAAAACACACAAACATAATACTTAAATTCTTCTACATAATTAATAATTGTGAATTCAAAATATGTAAAATATTACGAACTAAAGCTATATTAAATATTTATGGTGGCTAAGAAAATAAAATATGTATTACAATTGTCAATTTAAAAATATTTAAAATATTATAAATCAAACTAAAATTCTACATCCAATAGAAGTAATAAAAAAGATAGAATCTAAAATAAAATATCAATATATAAATAGATATAAAAATTATTATTTTTCAATGAAATAAAATATGAATTTTATAGTTTCTTAAAAAAATAAAAAGTAATGTAAAAAATTAGTTATAAAAAAATAATTAAATTAATATTTTTCTTATCGTGTTAACGTGTTTCAATATATTTTTTTATCGTGTGACATATATCAACCCGATTTCAATATTAAAAATCCAAACCTGCAAATTATCGTGTTGTGTAGAATTTTACCAGGTTTAGTGTTTACACCATAATCTTTGTAATAGTTGAGTGATGGAAGAATAACAAAATAACTTGGATTTTTTTTTTTCCGTGTGTGTGTGGTTTTTTTTTAATATGTAATCTCTTTTACGCTTGGTTTCAAAATTACAAAATAAGCAGAAGATGTTAATTTCAAAATCAGGTTTCAACTTTTTAAATGTGGATGGTAGGGTTTCAATTTTCTTTTGCCATGCCCTTTATGGTAGGGAATGGCTTGAAAGTTAAAAAAGATACACCATAGATGACTTTGGAATTTGAACGAGTCGATTAAACTGACCTGTTCATATATATATATATATATATATATATATATTTATGACTATGACTTGTTCACATTGTATCTACAATAGGATCTCTTTTTTGTTGAATTACAATAGTATCTCTTTAAGCTATTGCTAAAAGGTATTTTGTATCAATCATTGACTTTAATAAACTCTAATGTTAAATGTCAACAGCACAAGAAAATATAGCGTCTAAATAGTTGTACACCGTGTTATGTAAATCTAATAGCCAAAGCCAATTGATTTATCGAACTAGCCAAAGCCAAAAAAACATTTATCTTTTCAAGTTCTAACACTTTTAAAAAATAAAAATAATTATTATTAAATAACTATAACATACATGAATGATATACAAACATGTAATTTAAAACAAAAAATTAAAAGTTACTAAGTAAACTTTTTAAGTCAGTCATGAATTAAAAAAATAATTGATTATTTTTTGTAAAATAAAATTTTTATGTGTAAAACAAAATTAATTTTTATTTTTTAATATTTTTATACATATACTAGTTTGATTTGGACTGTATGAGAGTAATTTTCAAACAAATCTAACCAAACGGGTAATGATTGATTTTCACTGTAAAAATTCACTGTAAACCCATATTGAACTTGACAGTTTAATTCAGTTTAATTCGATTTTTGGCCGTCCTCTTAATTACTTGTAAAATGATATCGAAAAGAAGAAAAAAAAAATTGAGAGAAAAGAGAGATAGACCAAATAGGCGCGTGGAAAATACGTGATTAAAATACAGCGTGACTTTGAGCCTCAGATTCACATACAAAATTCAGGTGCGAAGAATATGATTCTCTTTTATCCTCATGCTGATCACCACCATTACTGATACTAGATATGTGTTTTTCTGTCCACGTCAACTCCACATTTGATTAGAACCGTTTACTTTCAGCCATCTGATCTGTATCCGACTGTTAATAACGCGGCCTCTTTCTCTTATCCCAAACAATATTTCAAATTGCTCCCACATAAATTATTAAATTAAAACTAAACCCATCAAAGTCTATAAGTCTTTATGTTTGGTCCACGGTCGGTCTTCTCGTCACCCCTCAAAACCCCCAACTTTTCCCAGAAAATCCTCCTCTTAATCTTAAACACGGCATTCCCACGTACCTCCCGAATTTAATCCAACTTTTCTGTCCCATTTTCTTTGTTCCACCATCGTTTACCACCAAACCAAACCCACCCACGTCTTCCCACTCACAAAAAATAAGTAAAAAAGAAAAAAAGGAATTTTTTTTGAGAAAACAAGAATCAAAATCTTTACCAAACGGCATTTTGTACATTCCCAATAAACCAAATCAGAGAGACCCAGTTGATAAAGATGTTGGAGCTATGTCGGAAACCATTGGAGAAGTGCTTTAGAGGAGGAAATGGCGGAGATGAGCTTCTGTGGCATATGGACCTCAAACCTTATTCTTCAGGTGACTATTCGATTGCAGTGGTTCAAGCCAATTCGTCTCTGGAAGATCAAGGACAGGTCTTCACCTCCCCTTCTGCAACGTATATTGGTGTTTACGATGGTCACGGCGGTCCCGAAGCTTCTCGTTTTATCACCCACCATCTCTTCCCTTTCCTTCAAAGTGAGTACACACCTCCACCTCAAAATTTCTGAAAATTTACATTCTAGGAAAAATTTATGAGATTTTCTTTGAACTCGATTATTTTCCATATTGGGTTTTATCACTTTATCTATCTTATGGGCTTTGAATGAAAAAAAGAAGACCTCCACTTGACTATCTGATACAGTTCAATTTTGATTAGGCTGGTTTTCTGTTTAGATCATGCTATTTGAGGAAATAATTAATTTTTATACTTTGGGTCTTTAAAAAACTTAAATTGGTATTGCCGTCCTCAGAGTTTTCAACAGAACAAGGTGGGTTATCAGAGGATGTGATTAAGAAAGCATTTGACGCAACCGAGGAGGAGTTCTTACACTTAGTGAAGCGATCATGGCCATCTAAGCCGCAGATTGCATCAGTCGGATCATGTTGTCTAGTTGGCGTAATATCAAATGGCATTTTATATGTGGCTAATCTTGGGGACTCGAGGGTGGTTCTCGGGCGGAGAGAATCAGAAGGGCAGCCAAATAGTGTGGTTGTTGCAAAGCGATTATCCACTGATCATAATGTTGCAGTAGAGGAAGTGAGGAAGGAGGTTAAGGAACTTCACCCTGATGATTCACACATTGTAGTGTATACACGTGGAGTTTGGAGAATTAAGGGCATTATTCAGGTAGTAATCATTTTCCTTGCTGATTCAATTTTCTGCGATAACCTCTTTGATGGAGGATGATGATTACTGGTTTTTTAATTATCAAATTTCCATTTTGGTAAAGACTTTTGTGACCCATTAACACATCATACATGAGGTTTGCTATATTTGTTGCAATTAGATTTGATATGCAAATTTGGACTGCTCTTGGCTGAGTTGTATAGGGAGATCAAAATTGATATTTCATTTTGACTTCTAGTGAAGAGTCGCATGGTGTGCTTTCTGTTTTTGACTTTCACTTAATTTCTGCTGTCTAAATTTGTTGTTTCCTCCTGGCTATCTACTGTGCTTCTATTATTCTCATATTCTGTTCTTGTAATCCCTTTACTCTTTGAAACAATAGATTTTACACCAATTCTTTCCTTGTAGTTTCTGAAGGAAAAAATGTAAAATTCCCTTGAAGTGTCACCACTTCTGGTTGAGCATTTTTGTTGCGAGTGTATTACTTTTCTGTGTTTAGTTGCACCCTTCTATTTCTTGGTTTACGCCTTTTTTGTGCACTTTTTGATGGATGCAAAATTTAAGTGTTTCAAATTAAATACATTATTTATGGGCTTGCATACGAGGATCTGGAAAGAATTATATTGTGGCATTAGACTCTAGTCACAATCAAAATAGAGTTGTTATTCTTGTTGTGTAATTCACTCTCATAAGCAATGAAGTGCAGTGATATAAGACCTCTGACAATTGTGAAATCATGTAAAGCCTGCATGATTACACCGATAATTACTGTCAACATTGCTGAATTATTGATAGCTGCTACTTTATATTTGTCTTGGAAAATTTTTGTTAGATAGTATTTCCTGCAGAGAAGGTCTTAAATTTTCACTTTCATTTCAGGTCTCAAGATCAATTGGAGATGTTTACTTGAAGAAACCTGAGTTCAACAGAGACCCTCTTTTCCATCAATTTGGATTCCCTGTTCCTTTAAAAAGGGCTGTTATGACAGCAGAACCCTCAATAGTGGCAAGAAAGTTGGAGCCAGAGGACATGTTTTTGATATTTGCATCAGATGGTCTCTGGGAGCATTTAAGTGATGAAGCTGCTGTTGGAATTGTCTTCAAAAATCCTAGAGTTGTAAGTACTTGCATAATACCATCAGTTTTAAGCCATGTACTGCCTTGTAGTCTTTGTGATGAGTATGAGATTACGAGCTGCTTACATTGTCATTGCAGGGAATAGCAAAGAGATTGGTAAGAACTGCCATTCAGGAGGCTGCACGGAAAAGAGAAATGAGATACAATGACATAAAAAGAATTGAAAAGGGAGTAAGGCGCCATTTCCACGATGATATAACTGTAATTGTGATATACCTGGATCATTCACAGGGTTCGGGGGGAAACGGTAAATTCAAGGATCATTGCCGTTTAGACTGCACCAGCATTCCTGTCGATATTTTTTCTCTTAATACCGATGAAGCAGATGGCAAATTTCATAATAGTTCCTGAACTCTAAGAGTATAAAAGACTTGAAAGTCGTCTTGTGAATAAATGATAATGTTATACGTATATAGATGGATAGAGAGTTGGTCAGGCCAAATAGAACAGGGATGGGAGTTTCTTTAATAAATATTACAGCAAGGGTTGTACATAATTTTGTAAACGAGAAATGACAGAATGAATCTCCTGCTTACTTCCCAATCTGGGTTTTGATTCATTTTGAGTGTTTCTTGAATGATTTCCAATTTTATTTTATTTTATTTTATGTTCTATTTTTGTTGAATAATTTGTTTTGTTCTGTTCTATTTTATGTTCTATTTTTGTTGAATAATTTTTTTTGTTTTGTTCTATATTGGAAGTGCATGTTATGTTGAAATAAATTAGAAAACGATGAAATAATACATGGTGAGGTTCAAGATTCGGTGAATGTTAAGGGAGGGTCTTCTGAGTCCTGACCCCTCCAATTTACCACCGGTGACCCCGCAAAATAAACAGCGCCTAAGATTAGTAAAGTATCAAAAGTTTTTTTTCTTTTTTGTTCTTTTGGCATATTATTAAAGTTTTATTTGAACCCGGATATTAGCAGACTAGTCCATGGTAAGGGCTTATTAACTTTATAGTCTCTTTGGGGATTGACTATTGAGGGCTTATATTTGGACTATTAGACGATTAAATAATGACTTTTAGCACTTAGTTATTCTCCAAAACAATTACAATAATATTAATTTACTAAAGAGTTACACTAAAGTTATAGTCTAACCAGCTATTTACCAATTGTATATGTGCGATTATTTTGTTGGTTTAAATATTAAGAGTTAATTGTAATTTAGTACTTGAACATTTGGAATTCGACCCTAAATGTTATACTACGCGAATTTAAGTTTTAAATTTTTTAAATTTGTGCTGTTTGGTTCTTTGATTTTTTTAAATTTGCATAAATTGGTTCAGCTTCACAGTTTTAATAAAGGGACTATTAATGATATATACATGATAAATACGTGACTCTTTTTGTTTTTTAATTTTTGAGCAACAAAACCTTGTAAGTTGGTAAACGATGTTCATGATACTGTAAATTAAGTCCGCACCAATTTAAAAAATAGAGATTTTGAACTGCACAAATTTAAAAACTTTAAAGCTTAAATTGACCGAGCATAAAGTTGTACAACCCTACAAATTTAAAATAATAAATTGTAATTATCTTGAATATTAATATAACTTAGTTATAGATAAGTAAATTCCAAGTAATAAATTATAATATCTTAAATATTAATATAATTTAGTTATAGATAAGTAAATTCTTGGAAAGATAAATATAGCTAAATGCAAAGCAATCAAATAATATCAAATATACACTAAGATGTTTTGCTACCTCTAATATTTAAAAATAATAATAATACATTATACTACTATATGAAATACGGAGTGTTATTAAATGGAGAGGCAATGATAAAAAATAAAAAGTAGAGAGAAAAGTGGGAGTTTTTTTTTTATGAAAGAAAAGTGGGAGTTATTTACACGTCAAAAGCGAGGAATTCAATATTCTCTAATTACTTATAGTACAATATGTTCATTTACCAAAAAAATAGTACAATATGTTCAAGGGTCAGTGTCACTTTATATGTACTAGATAAGAAAACTATAATCTTAGCAAAAAAAAAAGATAAGAAAACTATAAGGAAATTTAGATAAATGCGTTTGGAAGAAGCGATAAGTTGACTTGGTCAAGACTCAAGATAAGCTTTAAAGATTTAGATATTTAAATGAATAAACAAGCAAGACTGAGATTAAACATTTCACCAATAAAAAAAGACTGAGATTAAACAATTCTGCTAAACGGAGTAAGTGTTCTCTCCATGGTGAACAGTGAATAAGTTGCTCTATCATCGCTTTTCAGAATAATATATCCTTCGTCCAGTTCCAATATGGACAAACTACAAGGAAAAGTAACCTCCTTTCAAGATTCTCTACGAGATTTATGCTTACAACCGAACTAAGAAGAATTCACATTCTAGACACAAAATGTTTTATTTGGGAAAATATTATCATCAAGAAGCTTTTGGCATTTCACAATCACCGAAATTATTGGTAAAACTTGGAAACTCAAGACAAGGGTCCAGATCGAGAAAATCAAGGAGAATGTTTTCAAATTCCACTTTGGATGCAAGGAAGATATGGATACAATCTACAGACAGAAGTCGGCCATAGTCACTAAACGGCGCTCATTTAATTCTCAAAAATTGGCCAATTGACAAAGCCTTGGAGAAAATAACATTTGAAACATCAACTTTTCCTGTTCAGATTCATGGCTTCCCTCCGATATACCTGCATGAACTAACGGCCATGATGATGGGAAAAAGAATCGGAACAATCCACCCCGACTCCATAAACCAGCGAAGTGTTGTGGCACAACGATACTTCAAATTCCGGGTTGACATAGCTGTGACAAATTCATTACCTGCGGGCTTCTTCATGGAAAGGAGTGAAAATGAGATCTGGATTCAGTTCAAATTCGAGCGCCTCTTAGATTTTTGCTACCACTGTAGAGCTTTGGATCACATCAACAGCAAATGCTCTTTCAACACCTGCATTATGGTGACCACACAAAATGGAATTTCAGCCAAGCTTTATGGACCTTGGCTCTGAGCAAAACACAGTAGCACCCTCCTCTTCATCAACACTCTAAAATCCAGTGAAAACGAAAGAAGAATTATAGAACGGAAGCAAGAACACGACGTCGGAAAACTGGCTCGAATAACAGAGAAACATAGGTCGGCGATGGGTGAAAGTCATACCATCGGGAGTTGTGAGGAAAAGCTAGAAATCTGAATATGAGGACCACGGATTGTCACCATGGCTGCCTTTGCCCGGAAAATGAAATGTATCTATTTTAGGAGTGTCAAGTGGTAAAACTACTTTGGTTTGCCTCTCCTTGGAGTATAAGATGGGAGGCTATTCAAGCTGAAGAGATTGCTGCTTATACTAAATACATTATGAATCCAAGAAAATTTTTTCATGTTCTTGAAGGAGACAGAGACAAGTTTGTTTTGTTTGCTTCCTTGATATTGGAGCATATTTGGAATATACGTAGGCCCGGCAACGTGTCGTGTTGAACCGTATTCGTGTCGTGTCGTTTCGTGTTCGTGTCAAATTTTCTTCACTCGAACCCAACCCATTAAGCATTCGTGTTGAACTGTGTTCGTGTCATGTTGTTTTGTGTTTATATCATGTTTAATTCATGTCTACTAAGCCCAAATACATATTTAAATGATATGCTAAACTTTTTAAAAAAATATATTAGAATACTAAAATTCAACATAATTAATAACAATGAATTCAAAATAGGTAAAATATTATGAGTTAAAACTATATTAAATATTTATCGTGGTTAAGAAAACAAAATATGCATTACAATTGTCAAGTTAAAAAATTCAAAATATTATAAACCAAATTAAAATTGTACATCCAATATAAGTAATAAAAAAATAAAATCTANCTAAAACAAATTATCAATATATAAATAGATATAAAAATTGTCATTTTTCAATAAAATAAAATTTTAATTTTATAGTTTCTTAAAAAAAATGATGTAAAAAGTTAGCTATNTGTAAAAAGTTAATTATAAAAAAATAATTAAATTAATATTTTTTTTATCTTATTTTATCGTGACACGTCGTGTTAATGTGTTCCAACCCGTTCTAACTTATTTTTTTATCGTGTGACACTGATATCAAACCAACCCGATATTGCAGACCCAAACTTGCAAATTATCGTATCGTATCATGCCGTGTTATTGTGTTGTATAACATTCTGTCAGGTTTAAATATAAGTAATACTAGTATTCATGATGGTAAAGAATTTGATATTTCCTTGAGCATGCAGTTTATTTATGCCAGATTGGAAGAAAAATACCCCTTGATCTATTCAATGGAATCGAGTGGAGGAGAAAATGATGTCCCTGCACCCCCTGTGCCCAGCAGACAGAGCCACAATACCATCAGTATATACTGCGATGCATCAATGTCCATTGGAAAAAGCTTGTGCGGCCTCAATTGCCAAAGATATCATGGGCAACCTCAAAGCTTTCCAGATCAACAAAAAACACATTGACATACCAGAAGCAGCAGAGGCTTATGCCATCTACAAAGCTTTACAAATGGCAGTAGAGAAAGGATGGACAAACGTGCGATGTTTCTCGGATGCAAAAAATGTTATCCATAGTTTGGTTATAAACAACCCTGGTGTGGCTCACTGGTCGGCCCAGGTGTTCATTCTGTCCATCATAAATCTTGCAACCTCTTTTGATAATGTTTCTTTCTTTTGGATCCTAGGAGAAGTAATTGGCTGGCTCACAATGTTTGTAAATGGGGGGAAAAGTTTTCGGACTGTGGAATCATTCCACCCCAGGCCTTGCCTTATTATTTTGCTACTTCCCTGGAGTTGAAAGATAACTACTAGCAGAATCAAACATGGACTCAAAATCTATCAGAAAATTAAATTAGAGTATTTCAAATTCTATTAAAATTTACGTGGCATAATGAATAAAAATAATGTTAATTATGTGGCATAATTTATATTTAGCAAATAGTGAAAGCTAAAAATTATTCTTTAATAAATCTGTTCAGATAAAAAATAATTGATGATGTGTAATATTTTAACTGTTTTATTATTATTATTTTATTCCTTAATTTTATTATTTGATTTTTTCCTTTCAAGTTTCTCTATCTTCGCGTCGTTGCCTCTCTTCATCCCACCTCTACGATCTTTTCTAGATGCCTGTCATCAGAAGAATGGAAATATCCATTAGGAACAACCACAGCATATGTACGTTTTAGCGACTCATACCAAATTGGGATGCATGTTATTACAGATTTTTAATGAAATTATAAATTACGAAGATATTTTACTTTTTTTTTTTTAAATTTGTAATGACTCTGTGGTGGCGAGCAACCTGTGTATTTCCCATTGCTTCCCTACCAAGCTTCACTATATATCTTGCTAGATCCACGTGGTAATCACACATCACGTATGTGGGGAGCAAGGGGCTTCTCGCTAAGGAACCTTGTCATCCTTCAACAAATCTTTGATTTTAGGAGAATGTGATATGCAAAGGAGAGGAAAGAGAGGAGAAAGTTGGTGTTATGGATAAAAAAAAAAATTATTCACTGAAAAAAATTAGTATTATGGGAGAGAAAAAAAAAAAGATAAGATAGAGAGTTGACGTTTTTGGATGAAACGAAAAGAATAAGGGAAATGAAAAATTTACTCTGTCTTTCTATAATTAAAAAATCATTTATTTACCATAAAAAAAATTAAAATCACTTTTACAATTTTTTTTTTTCTGCCACACAAGTTTGACATACCTTTTCCATTGATTTTTGTTTTTTAATAATTACAAGAGCTATTCAAAATGCTCTTAGACCAACATGCATTGGCCGGCCACGTCATTAGGGAAAAGCTCGTCTTTCTCTATCTTTTCTTACCCTGGGAACGGGGCGGTATACTATTTAATGTAAAGTCGGTGACTGACATCGATACGTAACACCTAACAGTAACACACTAACACCCCATACGTGTATATGTGCCCCTATTAATTAGTTTCCGTACTCCAATAATTTATAAATATTTTATTCATTTATTTTATTTTTGTTACTTCGCAAAATCAGTTGTAACTTGTAATACAATTTAATATTAATAATACAACTAAAAAATAAATCTAACTGGAATTGTTTTACTAGTACTCAACATCAATTATTATAGTATCGTTTGTTATCACAAATGTTGATTGTATCCCAATTAAACAGTGACACAATTGTTTTCTTAGATGTTAATTTATGTGTTATAATTAACATATACAAATAAGTCGTATAAATTTAAGTCAAATATTATTCTACCAAATCAAGTTGTGATCTATAATTAAATAAAGAAGTCAATGTCATATATTTACAAAATTAAAAGAAATTGATGTATATTAAGTTCGTTAATCACACATAAATTCTATGCAATTATATTGATAGTAATGGTTAAAATTACAATTATACATAACCATTTGGTATATGCTTTTTTTAATATGTACTGAATACTTGTAATAAAATAAACCTAACAAATTATATTTTGTTCATAATTGTGAGATGACAATTGTTTTTTATTTTTATTAATTGCGAGATGATTTGGTAATTATTTAATAGCATTATCATACGTTGGGAAAATGTTTATAGCAAAAATTATAAACCATGTTGATCTCGTATATATTAAACGAATAACAACTTTTAGTATTTTTCATATCAGTTTATTACCAATTAAAGGTTTGAACTATAGTTCCAACAATATCGAAACTTTGTGATGCATATTAAGTACATGGGTATAATTCCATGTTAGATTTCGATAATAGGTATTTTCCAAAAAAAAAATTCAATTGAAATTTTGTTCATCGTCTATTTACAATTTAACATGAAAATAGATCTACCTGAATAAACAAAGCTTGAAAAGTAGGTTCTTAGGCCTGATTGAGGTGGTTGATTATACCCTTTTTAATTTTGAAAGAGATGGCTGTGTACGTTATTCCTACATGTAGTATTATCATTCATATAATAAGGATTATAAATGTTAATTTTTCATTAGTAGAATCAGAACCGTTGGATAAAATGACTATAGAGTGTTTAGGCGTCGACGTAGATCTCATCAAAGAAAATGTTGGATAAAGCGGCTGCAGTTCATAAATATTTATTTTTAACTTCCACTGAATCTGTATTTGATAGTGTATTTTAGTTGTAGCAACCAACTGAATTATTACATCTGCAAATATAAAAGTTATGGTTCAAATTTTAGTAGTTTCATTTGAATTCAACTGTTATTTTTAATTGTTATTGCACAAAAAAATGAAAATTCATAAATATTTATTTCTAACTTCCACCGTATCTGTATTTGAGAGTGTATTTTAGTAGTAGTAACTAGCTGAATTATTACATCTGCAAATATAAAAATTATGGTTGAAATTTTAATTCAACTATTATTTTTAACTGTTATTGAAAAAAAAATAAAAAAGGTACGAATCAATCCATTAGCTAAATATTTTTTAAATTTATGTCTTGGTCATGTCCTTTTTCTTCTTTTAGAAAAAAAAACAAAAAAAATTCCACTAAATCTCCTTGCGTGCGGTTCCAATTAGCCCGCGTCGGAACTCCCTCTTTCACACCACAAAACCCAATCGAAGCCAACAGACAAGAGTCGTGTAAGAGAGGAAAAATAAAAAATATCAGAAGAAATATCCGAAAAACACGGAAGACATGGGAATAGTAGAGGAAGCTCACAACCTGAAAGTTTTGGGAAATGGGCAGCAAATCCTAGTGTTAGGCCATGGCTTCGGCACAGATCAATCGGTCTGGAAGCATCTCATTCCTCACATCCTCGACGACTACCGAGTCGTTCTGTACGACAACATGGGTGCCGGAACGACAAACCCGGACTACTTCGATTTCGAAAGGTACTCTACGCTCGAAGGCTATGCCTACGATTTGCTTGCCATCTTAGAAGAGCTTCAAGTCGATTCCTGCATCTTTGTCGGTCACTCTGTTTCCGCTATGGTCGGTCTCATCGCCTCCATTAACCGTCCTGATCTTTTCTCTAAGATCATCATGATCTCCAGTTCTCCGAGGTTGTTGCTAGCTATGTTTACCTTGTAATCAGTTGAAGCTTTTATTTAATTTTTAATTTTTATGGTTTTATTTTTTTGTTGGTGTAATGTAATAAATTATTAGATATTTGAACGATGTGAATTACCATGGAGGTTTCGAGCAAGAAGATCTAGACCAACTGTTCGAAGCCATGGGGGCGAACTACAAAGCGTGGTGTTCGGGATTTGCACCGCTGGCGGTGGGTGGGGACATGGAATCAGTGGCGGTTCAAGAATTTAGCCGGACGCTGTTCAACATGAGACCTGACATAGCGTTGACCGTGGCACAGACCATATTTCAAAGCGATATGAGGCAGGTATTGAAAATGGTCACCGTCCCTTGCCATATCCTTCAGAGCGTCAAAGACCTCGCCGTGCCAGTGGTGGTTTCGGAGTATCTGCATCAGAATCTCGGCAGCGAGTCAATCGTCGAGGTCATGTCATCGGACGGCCATCTTCCCCAGCTCAGTTCTCCTGATATTGTCATTCCGGTACTGCTCCGCCACATTCGCTATGATATAGCGATCTGAATTTATGACTCTGCTTTTGTTTTGTGTAAGCCGTTAATAAACGTGGTTAGATTTTTCGTTTTGGTTTCTTATTTTTATCAGCTAAATGTATATAATTTGTTTAATTTGAAGGTATGTTTTAAAAAATAATAAACTATTAAATAAAAAATATAAAAATTAAAAATCAATCATTTTCGTTAACTGCATCTTAGGTGTTGTGTTTGATTATGTGATTGATTAATTACGCATATAAATTAATAATAAAGTTAAAAAAAATAAAGAAAACAAACATTGTGGACAAATCATGTAGAATAAAAAATAGATAATAAAAGTCTCCGGTTAGTGTTTGTACGTTTGACTATTAAAGGTCTCCGTTTACAGCTGTTTGGTTGTCGACATAATGATGTCAATAACTAAATTATGTAGTAGGATCTAGAATGCGGCGGACCCACTTTGACAAGGGGAAATAAAGGGTTAGGTTTGCTGTGCCACGTCATACTTTTGTTTGGTTTTTGCTTTAGCCACGTCCCTCAGTTATAAAAATCAGATGACGGTGGTGTGTATGAGAATTATTAATGATATTATGTCAGATTTTAATTAAAAAAAAATATTTTAATAAAAAGATAAATTATTTAATAATAATTATTTTATTTGCTATATAATATAAAAAATTTATTGTGATGGATTATTAGTTGTGGCGAATATCATTTTTCATTATTAATTGTGTTTTTTGTATCAAAGAACCCGCAGCTTTAGCTATTATCAACCTCCTACAGTTTATGATTTAATGTTATGAGATATTGGATAATAAATATAATAGATTGGTTTATCAAAGTTACCTGAGATAGTTTTTAAATTGAGATTAGACTTATTTTTCCAGAAATACTAATGCCCGTGCATGAGATTTTTATGTTTCAGATGAATATATATTTTTTGGTAAATATGTTTATGATGAATTGAAAAAGTATTCAAAATACATACAATTTGTAGGTACTAACAACGTCTCAGATTAAATGTGAATTATTAAAATTAATATGCTACATAAGTAAATATATTGTTTTGAAAAAATGCATTTCAATGGTAATGTCTAAAATGAATGTCAAACTGATGTGGCTTAAACATTGTCAAAAAAAATGTCTACTTTTAAAAATTCTATCACATTGTTAAGTTTTTTAAAAAGTAAAATTTACATTAAAAATTTAATTTGTTCAAAAATTAAAAATATTTAATAAAATATATAATTAATTAATAACCATAAATAATATTTGTCCATATTATCAATGGAGAACAATGTTTAAATTGAATGTGCATTTATGCTATATAAATTTAAACAGTGTTTATTTCTATACCACATATATAACAATCTATATTCACTATTAAATATGCTCTAAATACCCATAGGTTTTAGTCTATAAGGTCATTGTCAGTGAATTCGTAATTCTTTTTCTTTTTCCTTCATAAATCTATCTTTGTCCAATTTGTTTTTCTTTCCCGTTTCACTTTATATTGAATCTTGAATGCCCAAAATTTCAGAACAATTGCAATCTCTATCAACAATTGGGGCCTTTATTTTTTTTTCATGTTGGGGGTATTTAAATTTTGGAGCATGATTTATGAAATTGCATAATTTTAGTTTTGGGATTTATCTCTAATACTTTTAGAAGTGGTTTATAGAAACATTTATGGAATTTTTTTAATTTGGGTAGGCCTAGACGAATGAGATTGATGCCCACTTGATTTAGAAGCATCATACCCAATTGTGCTCTAAAGGATCCTATTCTTCTAAAAATCTGAACTCTTTTTTTTTTTTTTCACAATTTCCTTGTATTTTTGTAGTATTATTTCACTCTTCTAAAAATTTAATGCTATTAGCCTAATAGAATAAGGCTAAATAGTTTACTAAATAACTTTACCATATACTATGACAATTAATTAATGTGTTATATATTAATATATAGTTGAAAATTAATACAGCCTAAATACACGTAATTTTTGCGTTTTAAACAAACATCCATAAATTATTCACTTATAATATTTAATTGAAACATACAACTCATGTTGGATAGAAGTATTGACTATTGAGCCAAGGCTGCGAAGGTGGCCCCTCTACGAATTAGACCATGTATATAGTCATTAACTTATCATTATATTGCAAAGAAAATTAATTAGGTAATTGACGAGCAACTTCAATATTGTTGGTTTCCAATGTATATACTTAATAGAAACCCCTTTCAAAATGTCACATTAGTTGCCTTTATGTCTTCCATAATATTTATATTTCAACTAGTTGCGCAATGAATGGGTTCCATTATTAATTGACATGGATAAATGAACCCAATAAAATAAAACCGCATTAGTTGTCTTTTGATATACCCAATTATATATATATATATATATGATAGATTATAAATTTGTATTGCTGCCCCTATTTCACTTGTACCTTTTGATTTGCTCTTCCTCTCACCGTTTTTGTTGAATAGTTACATGATTAAATCACTTTCAGTAATAAACAGAGACAATTAAAAAGGGGTATTTAATGGAAATGCACTTTTGACAAGACCCTCTTACTATACGTATACCAAGTGGAGGAACAAATTATATTATCTTTGACTATAAATTTCTCTTTAATTTCCTTCATTGTACTCGATATCTTATCAAAAACTTCACCAAAAATTAGCTAGGCCATTGAAAAAAGTCATTAAACACTCCTGGAGTGTAATCTTTTCTATCTTGGGAAGATCTACTTCGAGTGATTGGTAGAATTTTATACCAATGTGGATGTTTGTAGGATAAGGGCCTTATTGGCAGAATTAGTGATAGTGGGTTATTAATTAGTGATGTTAATGTGGTACTTGGAGGTGGGGGTGTTGCAGAGTTGTCGACTTCTCATTTTTTCGGGTAAATAGTCGACTCTTCTCATTGATCTTAAAAATGTCTTTGCCTTGGATAAAATATTGAAGCACTGAAGCATATAGATGATAAGGCTTTATCTATTTTAGTTGTTTCCTCTTCTGACCAATGTATCAAAAAGTACCCATTCACTTTTCTATATGAAAAAAATTACAATACTTCAGGAATATATATATTCTAACAAATTTATAATGTTTCATATTTCTGTATGAAAAATGTTGTAATCTTACATATTAATTACAATTTTTTGGGGTATACGTATTTTAAAGAAATTTACAATATTTATGGAATATGTATTCTTAACTACTAACAAATATATATATATATATATTTGTGACACATATAGCCACGGATCCATCAATTTCACTAAAAGGGGGGGCAAGGGCAGCTTCAAAAATTTCATTAAGGGGGCTCCGGTGTAACAATATATATTTATGCAACAATAAAAATTATAATCAAATAAAATATTTGTAGTTAAAAAGTGCATGGCCATATAACAATATATATATAATTAAACACATATTTTTTTATCATTGTTGACATTTTTTCAATCATGAAACTGTTCAACGGTGAAAATACTATAGCCAATAAATTTTTTACCAAAAATAATATAATAAACAATAAACAGTATTCTTTAAAGAAGAATACTATAGCCAAGAAAAAGTTTAGATCATAAACATTGAAAGGGACGAGGACGATCTATAGAAGCTGAAAGTGGATACTCTAGAATAAGCTTTTTGAATTTCATCAAGTTGATTAGCAGAATAATTATTAATTTGTTGATGTAATCCACAGTCACATTCGATAGAATTATAAACAGTATAATCAACTCTAGATGATTCAATTTTTTTGAACCTTAAGAGAAAGTTGGTGTGGCATGGAAGTTTCACTATTACTTTCTAGAAGGGCTTCACTAGAACTTGAAACACTATCATCAATTTTCTTGAAAAATACATCTATTGTTTTTGGACTACTCATCATATAAATTTAAAAATTTATTTATAGGTTTTAGTTATTAGATTAAAAAAACCTTAACTAAATATTGTACAATATTAATCAAAACAAGATAATCAATAGTTTGTAATCCTACTAATATGCAATTAACTTGTATAAAATATATAAACTAAAAATATATAATGGTTCAAAATCAAGTAAAACAATACATTAAAGATTACAATAAGAGTAAGGGTAATATATTTGTGTTTGAAAGTATATTTTCAAAAACCAATAAAGCTCTAACCTCCAAGTCAATAATTTAACAAATAATTTAAGTAGTATGTAATTAGTATAGTGATGCAATATGCTAATTTATGTAGCACAAGCTAAGGAGAAAGATGAAAAATCAAGCAAACACAAAACGAAATTCAAAATTTGTTGATTCACTCGTGAATGCTAAAATAGAGTAATCTCCGTAAAATTTTAATTATCAAAAATTGCTTGTAAAATTCACAAAACAAACTTATATAATCTAGGAAAAAAAAAAACTCTAAAACGACAACAAAATCGCAAAAATACGACGTTGGGAGGCTAGGCAGGCACTGATGCTTTTGTCTTCTTGCACTAAAAAAAACTCCCTTTCCAGTGCCTAAGCGCTAACCGAAGGCCGCCTAGGCGCGCTTAAGTCTCTGGTGTCAGTGCCCACTATCCTTTAAATGTGTTTCAAATAATTTAACGTCAACTGCACTGCAGTGCATCACTAATTTGTTGTTTAGAAAAAATTTAAATGCATCTATTTTTTTAAATTAAATTTATTTATTTTGAAATTTTTATAATTAATTTATATAAATGATATTTTTTAAATTGGAAAAAATTATATATTTGTCCAATGTAACAAAAAAAATTATATATTTGTTCAATTTAGTTAAAATTGACAAATTATGTTAATTTAAAATTAACATATGACTTTCAAAATTATTTTTTTTCATTTTTTATTGTACCAAAAATTAAAAAAAAAATTTAAAAACATGAAAAAAAAATTAAAATTCATTTATAGTTTTTTTTTTAATTTTTTGTACAATTGACAATGAAAAAAATAATTTTAAGAGTCATATGTTAATTTTAAGTTGATAGAATTTGTCAATTTTAACTAAATTGGACAAATGTGTAATTTTTTTTTTATCAATTTAAACTACATTGGATAAATGTGTAACTTTTTTAAATTTATAAGGTATCAATTGCACAAATTAATTGTAGAGACTTCTAAGTGAACAAATTCAATTTTAAAAAGTACTAAAATGCATTTAAACTTTTAGAAAATTAGTAAGTTTGCTTTCAGAAAACTATAATAATTTTGTTTATGCAGTGCTATTAGTGAAATTTAGACTAAAAATGTCTTGTTTCTATTTAGACTTTTATGTTGAAAAATAAAAAGTTGTTAAAATTTACATAGTATTTACTTTATTTAAAATACAACTGATGAAGATTAAAAAGAAAAAGAAAAAGAAAAAACAATACGCCCAAATTAGCATATATATATATATATGTATGTATATATATATATATATATATATATATATAAGTTTGATGGTGAGTGCTTGAGTATGAGAATTGTGGAAAGTGGAGAGTGGAGACTGAGACATGAGAGAAAGTACGGACGATGCACTCTGTGAGAGGAGAGTTTGTATGTTTTTTTTTTTTTGAAAAGTGAGAGATGGTTAAACGAATTAAACTTCAATTTCTTCTTTCGAATTGGAGATGAAGAAGGCAAAGTGAAAATGTAAAGTTGATTTGGGTTTCTCTAAAATCACATGGAATTGATATAGTTTAAATGAACAATTTATACATGGTTAAAAAGTAAAATTTCATTTGCTTGTGAGTATTTTTGGTGAAAGGTAAGTAATTTAGTAGATTTTCTTTTATTAATTTTTTTGAGGGTCATCACATACATATTATATATATAATATAGGGCAATTCGGGCCATGACCCTGTTGATCCCCTTGTATCCGCAACCGTACAGATTTACAATGTTTCCGGAATACATAATCTTACATATTAATTTCCAATATTTATAGAATACGCATTTTATTTTTTAAAATGACAATATTTTTTTCTGGAATATATACCCTTAAATACTATCAAATGACACACGGGTCCATGTTGTTGTGAATGTGAGAATATATGTAATGATTTTCTTAAAAATTGGTTGGAATTTTAGTAGATGTTAAATTATCATTCATCTTAAAAATTTAAATTTAGTGTCTAACATTTTTTTTCATTTGAAATTTTTTTTGGTCATTACAAGTATTGATTTTTTTAAATGGGTAGTTGTATAACTTAAATCTAGATGTTTAGAATACCATGTTAGTTACTACTTATTCCAAAAAGTTAAGTGTGTTAAAAAAATAAATTTAAGATGCATATATATATATATAAAGCTAGTTTCTAATAGTCTAAAGCAGATTTGTGGGGCAAAAAGTTATGGTGCTGTTATGGGGCTTATTAATTTGTCTCTAAATTCCTTAGGAAGTAGGATCATACTTTGAGTATTTTTATTGTTTGAATAAGAAACTTAGTCATTTCTGCAAAATTAAAAATAAATGTATGCACGAATGATTCGTCAATACAGATGAATTTACTATCTAAAATTACAGAAAATATATCAACATTTACCTTTTTTTACTGTTTTTATTCAACACAAAGGAAAAAGAAAAGAAAGGAATGATTTTTTCCAATATGAACTGGTGGGGGTTTTGAAGGCTTTTGTTGGGTTGCTACTAGTTAGGACCACTACCGACGTAGCATATGGTGCAGAGTTGTCTACGGTCCAAACACTCGCAAAAAGAAAAGAAAAGAAAAGAAAGAATAATTTATTATATAAGAAATTTTATTTCATCCTCCCACACGATTCCAACAAGTTTTTAATTGCAGTTACATCTTGAATGAAATTATGTGTCAACCTAAGGTCATATATTAAACCAACTTTTAACAATGATGAAGTCGATCAAGGAACATTCTAGCTTTAAAATTGATTAATTGTTTCTCTCATGTGGCTTTGGTCTTATGGATTTTAGTAGATACATATAATACATTAGATTTAAAAAACCAAATACTACTCTGATGATACTTCTCTTTTGTTTTGGATTGAGGAAATGAATCTTTCAATTGAAAATAAATGGATTTCAATCAATTTTATTGAAACCCATAATTACCATCCATTATAAAAGGGTCACTTTTTATTCATATTTATTTTATGTGTATGTATATATGCATCTGAATCTATAATTAGATTGACATTATTTTAGTTTATATATTTTCATATTTGAAAGGAGAGATTAAAATTCATTTTTTATGGATTTAAGTTTTTAAAAGAAATGATAATTAAAAAAAAAATTAAAGATAGAAAATCCCATCCATCATGGCCGTCAGATTCAATGGCTGAGAAAGTGAATTCACAGATGACGTGGATTTCATCAAAGTAAAATGGTCCCATACAGTAGCAGCAGCGCATAAAAGCCCAACCCAACTTATCAGCACCAGTCTTTCCCAGTTCAACGCGAGTGTCGGACTCGCAGTTCGAAGTACAGAAGGCGTCGAAGAAGGTCAGGAAAAAGAAAAAAAAAGACAGTAAAATGGGAATCGTAGAGGAAGCTCACAACGTGCAGGTTCTAGGAACCGGACAGCAACTTGTCGTTCTAGCTCACGGCTTCGGCACGGACCAGTCGGTTTGGAAGTACTTGGTTCCCCACCTCGTCGACGACTACCGAGTCGTTTTGTACGACAACATGGGTGCTGGAACGACAAACCCTGACTACTTCGATTTCGAAAGGTACGCAACGCTCGAAGGCTTTGCCTATGACTTGCTTGCCATCCTCGAAGCCCTTCAAGTCCAATCCTGCATCTTTGTTGGTCACTCTCTCTCCGCCATGGTCGGCGTCATCGCCTCCGTCACTCGTCCTGATCTTTTCTCTAAGGTGGTCATGCTCTCCGCCTCCGCAAGGTAAAAAAAATAAAAAAATCAATTTCAGTTCATCTATTACAAAAACAGTAAAATTCTTTTTTTATTAATTTTGGTTTTGGATTTGTGTAAGGTTTTTGAACGATGTGGATTACTATGGAGGATTCGATCAAGAAGATTTGGACCAGCTTTTCGAAGCGATACAGGCGAATTACGAAGCATGGTGCTCCGGTTTCGCTCCGCTGGCGGTGGGAGGGGACATGGACTCGGTGGCGGTTCAAGAATTCAGCCGGACGCTGTTCAATATGAGACCGGACATAGCTTTTAGCATGGCGAGGACTATATTCCGGAGCGATATGAGGCAGCTATTGAAGCTCGTAACTGTCCCCTGCCACATCATCCAGAGCGTCAATGACATGGCCGTTCCGGTGGTCGTTTCCGAGTTCTTGCACAAGAATCTCGGCGGCAGGTCCATCGTCGAGGTAATGTCGTCGGACGGTCATCTGCCCCAGCTCAGCTCGCCGGATATAGTTATTCCGGTGATTGTCCGACATATTCGATATGACATAGCGGAATAAAAAATAAAAATAATAATAATAATGCAGGTTATAAATTAATTAATTCCCGAGTCTGTTTCTTCTGTAATGAATTAGTTGGTTAGGGAGTAGTTTAAAAATGTTTACAGTTTTCATCGTTTTCGTTGCTTGAGAGTGTTTGTGTGCCAGACTGTATGTGGTCTGTCAGGTCTCCTTTCAGTTCTCACGTTCTTTGTGTTTTGTTTTGGTAGAAAATCTCTTCGTTCGGCTTAGCCGATTGACAAAACAGGAAAAGAGCAGAGGTGGCCGAATTAGGAAGATTAAGAGCAATATTTATTATATATGTGAAGAAGAGTGAGAACTAATTTATGGAACAATTATATTCGAATTTGATTGTTACAGATTCCAAGGACCCAACGAAAAGGAATTGATGCATGCAACGTGGTAGTAATTGGGACCACGACGAGGGAACATTTAGTAATAACATGTTAAGAATTCTATTTAATTATAATCATATTGAACTAATTAATTATATAAAGAAAAATAATACGGAAATAAAAACTAAATCAAACAAAATATGCAAGTTAACTAGAGAGTTTGTCCCTGCCAGAATTGTTTTCTCGGCAATGATACCAATGCCCCAATTTCCAATATAAAAAATAAAAATCAAAAGATTTTAATAGAGGACAAATTATTCAACACGCGACGTATACGATAATGCGGTTCACATTAACCTATTATAATATTTTTTTTGGTGAGCCATTAACCTATTATAATATTTTTTTTTGATAATACATTAACCTATTATAATATTTGTGCATTGCTGATATAAATTTTAGAATGTCTTTTTTATATATGTGGTATAAATATCTACTTAATAAATAGTTAAATTAAAAATTAATTTTCAATATTTTTGTAGACAATTATATTAATTAATGCTTTGTAATTTATTTGTTATTTTAAAAAGGTTATATTCTTGATAATGATGATATTGCTAAGTTTAATATATATTTTCAAAAAATAAACAGTTCTTTTTATGGTATTTATTTTATTTTTTTCACATAAGTTGATGGGTAAAACTATTGAAAATTTTATTTTTTAAATCTTTGTTTATATTTTTATATTGCAACAAAAATATAGCAATCTACAGCTCTAAATCAGCCTAAAGACTAAACAAACGCCGTTTATACCTTTCTTTGCTTTATCTTCGTTGATCTGCACGATGAGATTTGCATTATATACTTAAAAAAAATAAAAATAAAAATAAAGACCCGTTGAATACAGGTGACACACATTGTCCAAACACTGGCCTGGCGAGCCCGCATTCCTCTTTTGGTCTTTGGCTGAATACTGGGTTTTGCTTTTGAGTTGTTGAGGTTGAGAACGTGGAGTTCTGCGAGCTAAATATCTCCATTTTCACTTTTTAAGTTTTGTATATAAAGAATAATTTCAATAGAAATTCGATGTCGAAGCTTGCACCTTTAGTAAAATACAACCCATAGGTTGAATCTAATAAAAAAAAAAGCTTTTTGCTTTACTTTTTCCTCAAATTGATTCTCCGAAGAAGAGCCACATGAAAAAAAATATCAGGCCCTTCGCGGTTGTTTGCTCACCGGTTGCCAGATCAGCTTTGTTAGGTACAAGCTAGATACTCAAATGGTTGAATTTATGTTGCATTAGCAAGATAAACCGATGGTATTCAACAGCTTTAATTAATAATAGCTTCAAACTAGTTTAATGAATAGGAGAGTGCTTATTTAGATAAGAGATTGAGATTTTGTACTTTGGGATTAGGAACGCCTATTGTACTTTGTTTTAAAAAAAAAATTAGTGTATGTTACTTGACTTGACATTAAAATTATTGCAAATTTCAACAGTATTTAAAGTATAGATTTTAAATCTATACTAAATTTAAAATTTTGCATTTTAAAATTTTTAATTTAAAATTTAATATAGTAAATTTAAATTGACAAAGTAAAATAATAAAAATTTAAATTGTAAAATTGTAAAATTTTAAAAATCTAAAGTATCACAGTGCAATTAACCTATTAATTTTTATTGAATTACTTTTTATTTAAAATTAAAAATGAGGATCAATATATCTTTTATATATAATTTTGTACCACAACTTTAACTATGTTATAAGTATATCCGAATCAATTTCAAAAAATAAAAGTGTGTTTCGTAAATATGTAAATGGAGTACATGTTGAACTTCAGAGTTTGCTATCAACCGTAAGGAAATATGGTCCTCTGACGCAGCTTTTAATGTAAAAGATTTTAACTCAAAGTTGATCCTGATTGTTGGAGTACCAGACATGGAATTATACTTGTACAGACCAGGTTTAGTAGTTTTAGTGTGGCAAAATTCTCTTTAAGTAGAAATAGTGTAGTTAATTATAATGTTACGTATATTAATGGCTTCCTGTTGTTTTTTTTTTCAGATTTGGCTTCTTCTGATATTGTGGGAACCATGGCTTTGTAATCCTCCTTTTTTTTCTGGGAGACAACTCTGGTAGAGTACCATTTTTTTTTTAACAATAATTTTTGAGTTTGAATCCTATTTATTAAATAAAAAAGACAAAATAAAACTTGAAAGCTTGCTTTATCAATGAAATTGTAGGATTTATGTTTAGACATGTTTTGTTGAAAAATTTAGGCATTTATACACTTTAGGTTATACGCTGTGTTATTTTTATTTTTTATTTTTTTCTTGAATGCAAAGCATAAGACGTGTCTACTGCCTTAGTAAATCAATATTTATTTTAAGAAAAAAGCATCTGTTTCACATACTTTCACTCCTGTTGATTATAATGTCACTATGATTTTATGACTTGTCAATATAGAAAATGTAATAAAACTAAAAATGTGAAACAAAAGTGAAAGATAGGGTAGAATTCTTTTGTCTAGTCAAACTTTTTTTCTGGCCGATAAGAGCTTCATATGCATGGTAATTAAACTTTCCAAAGCTATATATCAATGGATAGAAATTTTCTATTCCTATTATCCTATTAGTTTTAAAATCCCACTTAATTTAAAAATAAAACAATTATTATTTTTTTTTATTTTTTTCTAATGCTTAAATAAGATGATACAATATTAATGGTGGACATAAATAGAACCAAGAAAAAAACGAATAGAAGATCCGGATCTATATATCAATTGCTCTTTTTTGTTTTTAATAGAAAACAGGGCCAAAGTTCCAACCATAAACAATAATGAATAAGAATATTAGCCCCAGTGTCCCAAACAAATTGTACGATTCATCAACTAAGCTCGTATAATTTCCTGTCACACTACAGGGATTAATTGATTTCATTTTTCCTCTTATTTTTTCTCTCTCCTCCTTTTAAGTAATTACAATTTTGTAAACTTAGAAAATTCTTAATTTTGTTAGCACTAGAAATGCTTATATATATTATTAAATTTTAATTAATAAATGGACTAGCTGTAATATTGCTCTCGCTAAAAATGGCATAAAGTGAATATTTAATTGAAATTTAGCAAAAAAAGAATATTTAATTGAAAATTAATAAAAACCGGGATCGAATTATTGGACACCATCACCTGCAGCTGAGAAAGACAGTACGAGGGAAAACAAATGGCAGAAGTTGTAGCTGTGGCAGGCTTTCAAGTTAAAACTTGATGAGGTTCGTCCAAATAAAACAACCACAAGATCAAGATGACGAAATTAAAGATCTTTTGAAATGATTTTTGTACAAATAACATTTAATCCCTCTCTCCCAATTAAATTGCTTTGCGATTTATTTATGGTCCATCTCTGCAGGCAATTACATTGTTTGTACGTTTTATTAAAAAAATAAAATTACATTATTGGTACGTATTAAAAAGGGGAGAGAGAGATAAGCCGAACCTGTACTAAACATCTGAATATAGAAGCAGCGAGTTTTCAGGGTTGTGCCCAGTCCATTAATACAAGGTTTATTTACTGTATTGTTGTTTTTTTAATTTTTATAATGTATAACAATTTATTTTTTAATTTTTAAAATTAATGATTATATTTTTATTAACTTTAAAAGTAATTTTGATATTTTTTTACTGTCGTTCACTATTAGAGAATAGTGTTTTCTCTTCTATGTATATTTTAGGTGCAATACTACTAATGATAGCTTTTGTTTTTCTCGCTTCATATTTTTCTTTCTCTATGTAAATTGTTTGAAAAAATGAAAAAAATAAATCAAATAGAAAAAAGCATAAAATTTTAAAGATTAAAAAATCAAAAAATAATTTAAAATTTTGTCATGTAAAAATAATTTCCAACTCCAAAAAAATAATTATCTATCTAATACCATATTTCTTTTTTAGTTTTTATTAATAGATATCAGAGTTGAAATTTGTGTCTATATGATAAAAAAAATTTATTTTCATTTGATTTTTCAATCTTTAGAATTTAATTCTCTTTTTTTTTTTCTTTAGTTTTTGCAAACATTTTAGAGGGAGAAAAAAAATAAAATGAGAAAGACAACTTCTTCTATTGACGTTACACATAAAAAAATATATGAGAGAGAAAATGACATATTATTTAATAGTTAATAACATAAAAAGTATTGTAGAAATATTTAGAATTAATAAAAAATATAATTTTTAATTTTAGAATGTTCAAAATAAATTAATATACATTTTAAATATTAAAGAGCAACCGTATAAATGAACCTTAAATCAAACACAAACATCTTAATTTGTCGGGGAAAAAAAAGAAAAGAAAAAAACTATAACATTTTTAAGAATGAAAATACCGATGGTGATTATTTGCGAACACTTAATGTTTTTTTTTTTTTTGGCTAAAGGAGGGAGTTTTATAAACCAAAAAGGCAGCTGCAAAAGATCAGCAGTCAGACCAGGGGAGGGCAAAAGCCATCCAAACTGTCCTGAACAACATAAATATAAGAAGGTAACGCATAAAGAGGGAATGTGCCGCTAACCAAAGACCTTAACCTCCATTTACAAGCAAGATGAGCATTTATATTGTTGCGTCTTGGAATCCAGCAAAATAACAAACAATCAAAAGAAAGGGACAAATTAAGAACATTTCTAATCGCCATCTGGGCTGACCAGTGAACTGAGCAAGGGTTCTTGGAAGTCAAACTCTGGATGATTGTCTTCGCATCAGAAAAACAATAGCACTTAAACCAACCTTCCTTAGCTGCCCATTGGATAGTAATCAAAACAGCAAACAACTCAGCTGCTTTAGGGACATCCATAGTCTTCCTTACAATACGCACAACAATAATTATTCCATTCTCATTTTTAGCCACCACGGCTGCGCAGGCAACGCCATTTGAAATTGAGGTATCGCAATATAACAAAAAGCAGTTGGCTATAGAATTCAGATTGAGGAAAGGAAGACCAGCCCATCCTCCAATCACCCTAAGGACAGGGAGACAACCTGTCCATGAGGACATTCTAAAGGAAAGGCCTGCTGATTTCTAAAATTTAAATTTTGGAGGATAGGGAGACAACCTGCTACCAATCTCTATAAGAAGAACTTAGATCTTTCATGGATGCTGCTTTTCCATATGTTGAATGCATATGTACTGGCCAACTGAATCTTTTATCAGAATTGGATCAACCACATTCAAGTAAATAGTCTTTTTGTAGATTTACCAAAACAAAAATAGTCCTTTTGTTACAATGAATAAATCAACAGAGTAAATATATGCAAATTCATCCACAGTATTATTACCGTGGCGCTTTTCTACTCATCCACAATCATTAAAACTAAAAGTTTTTATTTACCCTTTTTTTTCAATATTATTTTCCAGTTATGCCATACATATTAAAATATTAATCAAATTTATTTATTAAATAATAAATATTAAANAATATATTATTGATTCACATATTCATAAATAAATTTTTATCAATATAAACTAAAATATTGCTGCATTATTTGCCATTTTATTTTATCAATATTATAATAAATCTAGTATTATTGATAGTTAAAAGTTCAAATTCCACCACCACAAAATTTAGGAATGATATACTCTTTAGAATTCCATAGGCACGCTAATCTTTATTCTTCTAAAAAACTTTATTTATAAAAAGAAAAAGATATTGATGATAAAAGTTAGCTCAGTTCGGTTAGGCCGATTTTGCACTGAATCGAACATATTGATTTTGGTTGAATGACCAACCAAAACTGACCAATTATCATGAATAACCAGTGCAAAACTGCACTGGTAATGACCAATCGACTTCAGACAATACAGTTCACATTACATTGCAATGATCACGAAGCCAGCCACAAACAGAAAAATGAAGAAAGAATTTAAAAAAAAATCTTCACTGGTGATGATGAATCGGTGCCACCAGAGTTAGTTCCAGATTGGAGATGGAGGAGATGAGGAACTGAGATCGATGAATGAAAGTGAAACCACAAGCCACGATGTGAGAGATGGAGAGAAGGAAATGAAACCAAAACATAGCGGTGATGAGCGATGAGGTATCGGTGTGAGAAGGGAGGTCACAGTGGTGAGTGGTGAGATCGTGGTGGCGAGTGGGAGAGAAAGAGACACTGCTTGAGAGAGAAGGGGGATAATGAAAGGCGGTAGTGTTTGTTAGAATTGAGAAAGTGACAAAAAAGATTTAGGGTTTTTTGAATATGAGAGATCGAACAGCTGCGATGGAGAGGAGAGACTGGACAGCTACGATGAAATAGATGGGTGATGTGGCAGAAACAAANTTAAATTATGAAAAATAAATTTAATAGTTAAGGCAAATTAAGTCATTGGGTACCAAAAATTTAAATATTTTGCTATTTATCACCTATAAATAAATTTAGTTAAAAAAATTTAATTCTATTTTATTTTTTAATATTAAAATTTTAATAGAAAAAAATGAATCATTTAATACCTAAAAATGCAACCTTGCGTATATGTCCAATTAGTGATCTATTGCGTGGTGACAAATACCTTTATTTTATTTTATTTTTTTCATCCATGCCCCAAAAGATCTTCAAGTCAGACAGACAAACAAATTAATAAATAAATAATAATAATAAAAGATCTTAGTGAGAGCATGTCCAAGCCTTTTGCCAGGGGTAAATTAAAGGGGGATTTCTCACTAAAACCTCTGGAAACTCATCAATTTTTGTTATGGAAACTCTCAAGCTTCTCTGCAAATAGCAAATTTCTCCTCACCCAATGTTTATGTGAACCCAGAATTTCTAAGGGAAAAAAAATAATGCCGGATTTTTTCCATTTTAAAACCAATATTATGAAAAATATATTTTTGATTTGTCAAACCCAAATTTGATTGCCCAAGATTTCATTCTAATCAAAGTACCACTTCAACTGGAAACTACTTATTCGCGGTTGCTAACCTAAATGACAAATCAGAATCTGCAGTCGTTTTTTTTTTTTGGTGTAAAAAACTGCTTCATTAAAAGCACAAAAGGAGGTTGCAACGCAGCTTACAAATGAGAGACACCAGAGGTTCTCTCAGCCAAAGCGAAATTAAGAACAACTGAAGGTAAAAAACATTCAAAGGAGTCAAACATTTAAAAGAGCATTTGTGTATTCTTGCCCATTTGGCTGCTGCATCCGCACACCCATTTGCATAGCTGGAAACCCAGTCAAAAGACCATCCCTTAAATTTCATGCCTAAGTCTTTAATTGCCAGAATTCCATTCCTACTTTCCCACACCTCAGGTTCATCAGCACAGTTAACCTGCTTAACTACTGGGCATCCGACTACCAGTCCACGTATAACCAACCGTGACTCTCAGCAATTTTGACTGCCCAAGCAAGAGCCTGACACTCAGCCATATATAGGAAGCATTCCTCCCCCCATATAGTGGCACAAAAAAATCAAATTTCCAGAATGATTTCTAACAATCATTGCTGAAGCATACAACCCTCCTCCAATCGAAGCATCAATGTTGATAGACAGTCTGCCAGGGCATGGGGGCTTCCACTTTATCATAGTTCTGGCTGCTGGAGTAGTTAGCCTCTCCTTGGTGCCTTTAGAGAAATCCACCACCATTCTTTCAAAACTCCACACTACTTCTTTAATATCAAAGGGACCTTTGAATAACATAGCATTACGCACATACCATATTAAGTACCATAAACAGGTCAACATTAGTAAGGTTTTGGGTTGTTCGGCTCCACCAGGCAGGAGCTTAATCACCTCTTTAATACTATCCCCAGCAAATCCAACAAGCCTAAGACTCCATTGGCTAGCAAAACCGATAGCCCTAACAATTGGGCATTGTTTGAACGGATGTAGGGTATCCTCATCCTCCTGACCACAAAGGGTGCAAGATGTGTCTCTCTTTCCCATTCTACTTGCCAAGATCACTTTTGTTGGGAGAACATTAGAGACTAGACGCCACATAAAGATCTTGTATCTCTCATGAAGATCAGCTCCTTAGATAAGTCCTCAAACCTTATCCTTCTCTACAGCGGAACCAGAACCTTGGATAATTGCAAAACAACTTTTAACTGAGAATTTTCCATCCTTTGAGGCAATCCAACACAATCTATCATCACAATAAAATTCAGGGAGCTTCAGCTTTAAGATGGCTGCAACTTCTTCCCTGTTAAAAATGCTTTCTATGATTGGTAGATTCCAAGAATAGGTGTCCCAGTTGATCAAGTTTTCTACCCGGCCTCCTCCATACTCAAAAAGGCCCTCCGGAACCCGAGACTCTAGTCTCTTTAAACCCGGCACCCATGGGTCGTTTTGCAGCTCAATGGACCATCTGTTACCCATTTTATAACATGCCCATCTTCTAATTATTTCTCGAGTGTTCATAATAGCTTTCCAAACCAAGGAATCACCTTTCCTCCACTCACCCAAAAAGAATGACCTTCCATTTAAATATTTCATTCTCATCACATCCACTAAAAGTCTGATCTCACCTTTTGCGATAAACCATCCCAACTTGGACAGCAAAGCAAGATTGACATCTTGGAATTTCTTGAACCCTAGGCCTCCTACCTCTTTACTTTGACATATTGTTCTCCAAGATTTCAGGGCCAAAAACCTCTTTGAACCCGGCTTGGCCCCCCACCAAAAGCGACGTACCATCGCATCCAGATAATTACAAATACCCTTAGGAATTTGAAAAGTAGACATAGTGTATACTGGGATGGCTTGTGCAACTGCTTTAATCAAAGTGGCTTTACTGGCCTTTGACAGCAATTTACTTTGCCATCCCTAATGACGAGCTTGGACCCTATCATTTAGTTTGCTGAATTCCTTCCTTCTGTTTCTACCCATGATTAGCGAGTTTCCAAGGTAGATAGAATTATCCTTCATACTCCGGAGTCCCCACACTTTAAAGATCTGCCTTTTATTTTCTTTTCTTTTACGGTTCACTTGCTGCCCGACCAGCAACAAAACTTTTCAAGACAATCCCAAAAAGCTTTTACATTCCTAGGATGTGCTCGCCCCGCCAATAAGAGATCATTGGCATATAGGAGATGGCTAGTGGCAGGGGCATTACGAGCAACCTTAATACCTTGGACTTCTGGGTTTGCCGACAGTAGCCTAGAGAGAATGTCAGTGCATAGGATAAAGAGATATGGTGATATAGGATCTCATTGCCTTAGTCCACAAGACGATTCCACTTCCCCCACAATGCTCCCATTTATAATCACATTGTAAGTAACGAAGCTTAAACAACTAAAGATCATTTTTTGAAATCTCTCCGAGAAACTCCAGCATTTTAGCACCTTAGTCACAAAACTTCATTCAAGACGATCAAAGGCTTTTGTGAGATCGATCTTAGCAAGGACCAAGCCATTCTTGCCCTTAAACTTTCAGACCAGCTTTTGTGAGATCGATCTTAGCAAGGACCAAACCATTATTGCCCTTAAACTTTCGGACTTGGTGAACAAGTTCATGGGCAAGCACCGTGTTATCCACAATCCAGTGTCCTTCAAAAAAAGCACCCTGGTTTGGAAGAATAATTCTAGGAAGCAGATTTTTGAGCCTTGAAGTGAAGATTTTTGAAATAATCTTGTAAGTGAAGTTACATAAACTTATAGGCCGGAAAAAAAACTAAATTTCGTAGCTTGTTTCAGCTTCGGGACTAGCACGAGGAAGGATTTATTCATTCCTTTTGTAATTTCTCATTTCCTGAAACTTTCTTGAACAACTTTGACTACCTGGAGTCTCACAGTTTCCCAATAGTGACAGAAGAAAATCCCCGAGAAGCCGTCGGGCTCCGGGGCTTTAAGAGGATGAAGGGACTGGATGCTCTCTTTAATCTTCCCTTCAGAAGGGATCTTCATAAGATCATCATTTTCCTCGCGTGACAAGCATTCGAACCCCAAATCTCCAAAGTCTTCCAGGATATTCAGGCTATCCAAAGTATACACATCATGAAAATTGTCAAGAAAATACTTGGTAATCTCTGGGGGGTTATTCAGCCATCTCACACCATCAAAAATAGCATGAATCTTGTTCCGCCTGCATTTGTTGGTAACACTAGCATGAAAAAATTTGGTATTACCATCCCCTTTCACAAGCCACAACTCCCTCGACTTCTGTTGCATAATACTTTCATGCCGACTGTGTTGACATTTGAGTTTTTCTTCCAGCCAGAGTTGCTGTTCCTCTTTCCTCGTGCTATCAAAACAGATTCTTTCTAGATCCTTCTCCGAACTCCCAATTCGGTCATGAGTAAACCCAAATACAGATCTATTCCATATTCTGAGAGCCCTGGCCGTACAATTCAACCTTCGCTGCACCTTGTGAGGTTCCATCCCACCTCTGGCATGCTGCTCCCAGGCATTTTTCACCACCTCCAAGCTGCTGTTTTCTGTGGTCCAGACTTCAAGGAACCGAAAATGTCTTTTGCCTCTAAAAATCTTGCTTCCTACCGTATTTAGAAGAATCGGTATATGGTTCGATACTTCCGCCACCAAGTGTTCGACAGTTGCATCACTAAAAAAATTAAGCCATTCCTCGTTTGCCAGAAACCTGTCAAGTCTTTCCTTAATAGAAGCATTTCCGCTCTGTCAATTCTCCCAAGTAAACCGTTTGCCCACAAAGCCAAGGTTTATGGCCTCCACAGACTGGACAAAATCACCAAGGAAAGACCTTCTCCAATCCATTTCTTTTCCCCTGAATTCTCACCAACAGTCATCATATCATTAAAATCCTCCAATAGCAGCCTAGGCACCTTCCAATTAGAGACCTCTATATCTAAGTGCTTCCAAAAGTTTTCTTTTTCTTCCCAATATGGGGTCTTATAACACCCCATCAAATTCCAGGTAGGAGCCCCATTAGTCCCTTTCACAAAACAACATATCAATCTCTCTGACTGCCATAGACAACTCATCTCTAAATCGTCACTCCACATGAGAACAAACCCCTTGACGTTCCCCTGGCCTCTACAACAGTATAATTTTTGAAGCCTAAACTCATGGCCATGCGTTTCATTCCGACTTCATTGCTTTTTGTTTCAATTAAAAAAATACACTGAGGATCATGCTTCCTCATTAAAGCTTTGAGAGCATTAAAAGTTTCAGTATTACATGCTCCCCTACAGTTCCAGGATAGGATTTTTAACGGTGGGGAGGGGGCATGATTCGGCCCACCTCGCCGGCCATAGAAAAATCCTGAGGGCCTATAGAAGATTGGCCCTTAGCCTGCCCGTGAGGCAGCTGTCCCTAAGTTCTAGGAAAGCGAAAGGGATTTTCTTACCGTCACCACTAGTGAACCTCATGGCTTCCCTCTTCCATTGCCTTCCTATACTTTTCCGTCCCCTATCTCCATTATTTTGGCCCAGAGCAAAAACCTCCACTGGGGAGAGCGGCTCAGCTATTTCAATTGTTTCCAGCGTGGAAGGCACCACTTCATTGAGTTCAACCAAAAGTAGGAGAGACTCACTTAATTCTTCAATGCCTTTCGTCTGTGAGACAGCCTCCAGCCCAATTTCCTCTAACAAGGCTTCTTTTTTAACTTTGCCTCAACTCAGCCCAGTCCACATTTAGATGGTCCCCTACTCACACTTGTGGATTTGCCTTTCCGATCGTGGGCTTAAGTTTTGTATGTAGGGCCTAACCCTACCTTAGCTAGCCAGTTAGGCTACAAATCAGCTAAATCCTTATGCCGTTGCACATTAAACATGGTCACATTATGCAGGGCCTCTGTGGCCCACTTTGCTATCAATTGAGGGTCATTATTTGAAATTCGTAATTAATGCAGAATAGCAGCGTTGACCCCCTCCATCTGCCCCGAAAGTTGCCTCTTTAGTGTTAAGTTCAAAGCATCCAGTTCAACACTCATATTACACGCATTCTAAATTTCCTCTAAATGGGCGGTCTCTATCTTTTCAGCCTGACTTGCATCAAAAAGGTCTCTGCTCCCCTACTAAAAAACAACTAGCTCGAGGCCTTTCTGAATCTGGCATTTGTTTCTCCGATCATCTTCATCCTCCGGAACATTAACAAAATTTACGGTGTTGGCCACCTCCGCCTTCAACCAGGGACCATACGCCCTTACAATGATCCCATGTGCCGAGGTGATTGTCGCTGGAGTCTCAAAACGGCAGCGACCAGTAACATGGTCCAGAAAACCACACCGGAAACAAAAATCCAGTAATCTTTTGTACTTGAATTGGACCCAGAGCTCATCATTGTCAGCACGCTCGTAGAAGTAGCCTGCTGGTATCGAATTTTTCAGTGATAAGTCCACCCGCACCCAGAGATATCGATGAGCCACCACACACCTTATGTTTACCGTCTCCCTATGTAGTAGGCCTACCCGACTCCCAATTTTTTCCACTGTTCCTTGGTGAATGATGGCTGGGGGTAAGCCATAGATTTGAAGCCAGAGAGTAGTAGTATAAAAAAAAATCTCCCGTAGCACTTTGTTATCCGGCCACAGTTTAAGAATGAGGTGCGCTCCATCTAAAGATAAGGGTCGGAGTCAGTAGACATGGTTTCTATCTGATTTACACCCAAATTGGAATTTAAAAAGGTTATCTTCCAGCTTTTCCACCCTGACTGGGTTTTCCAATCTCTAGATTTTCATAACAATTTCTACAATCGTAAACCTCCTATAGGTTCTTGTAGCCAACACTTTCCCAACAAGTATAACCTCCGAGCTTATGTTACCCGGCTCTCTACCTGGCTCCAAGTTCAAACTCCTCAAGCAGTCATTCAATGCCGTCACTTTTTGTTGTATATTCTCCATTGGGACCCCTAATAGTAAACCCTGAACCAGAGAGGGCAAAACAGAGAGAGAGACCTCACTCCTGGGGTAAGACTTAAGATGAAAGATCTAGATGCCCTATTGGGTTTTCAGGATCTCCATAGACAGAACCACTTCTCACTATAGTGAAGCTGAATATGCGGTATCTTGAGTTAACCAGCCAAAGGCTTTCAAGATTGCTTGCATTTCAATTGAAAGTACAACTTATATATATTTTAAACTAAAAAAGATAATTTTTTATTTATTTAAACCTAGTCAAACATTAAATTTAAAATTTAACTTCAGTAAATTTATTATTAGATCCGGCGTACGAATACTTCTATATGAATATGTTTTAAAAAAATTTTACGTAGTAAAAATTTTCAAGTCAAAGGTACATGTATTGTTTTCTGTTAATTATATTTGAGACAGTCTAGTTGATAATAACTATTAACGTAAATTTCAGTTTGGATTCAAGATTTGATGATGAAATCTTCTCTTCAATTTCAAAAAATAAAATAAAATCTACAATGTTAACCCCATTCATCAATTAAGAAAAAAAAAATCTTAACCAAATAATTATTTTTTTTAGAGTCATAGTAAGTCCATGAGAAGATATTGAAATGTAAAATACTTAAAAAATAAATTAATTAAAAAGACTAAATTGAGATACGATAAAATATATGTACAAAACTATGGTTTTACAATTAACGAACTAAAAATTCTCAAAGCTTCTAAAATTAAGGAGGGTTCAATCTTTCATAAGTCAATTTATGAACTTCAAATTAGTTATATCAAATTTTATACAAACTTTGTAGCTTTTTTTTTTTCTTTTGGGTAAATTGCATGCAAAAAGTAGTAGCTACTAAAATTAAACAGTATTTGAAATCATGATTTTTAAATTAGTAGTGGATAATCCATCGAGTGATGCCACTACAATATTATTTACACACTTTAAGTTATTCTTGAATTTGGCATATGATTTTGTTAATTACTTTACTAATATATTATTTAACAAGTTGAGCATGATTTTCACGTGCGTTAGCATTACCAACTAACAGTCAACGCTTTGTTCCTAATTAAGAAGGCACGTCGATGACAAGCAGTTTCTTTTACGCTTATCCTATTGATGCTTTCTGGTCAAGCTAAGAACTAAGAAGCCAGTTGTTTTATATTATATCTAATTAATATAAATAAAAATGTTGTTCTCGGTTTATACAATAAATCAAAATGGCCATTTATATATATATATATATATTTTTTTTTTTTCTGAAAATCTATATAATTTTACGCAGACAGTAAATAGATTAATAATTATAATCGGGAGGTCTTTCTCAACTTTGTGATATTATAATAAAGACTAAGTTCAATGTTCCTTGAATGATTGAGCTTGGTAATATAATGGAAGTAAAATTCTCTTCTACTATAAGGTTTATGGTAGTAGTGTGCAAAAAAATCGATTAATCGATTAAAACAACTGATCAAATCTAATCCAACATGTTTGGATCGGTTATTTTATTGTAATTGGATTAGATCGGTTTTGAAAAATCAAAAACTGAAAGTCGGTTCGGTTCGGATTGTTAAAAACCGACTAAAACTGATCCAATCTGAACTGACCATTTTTTTTAAAAAAAAAACATATGGCAATTAATTTAATATTATTGGTATGTAGACTTTGTTATATTAGCTTAAATTTAGTGTTAGATTACTCGATTATTGTATTAGTGTAGTAATTTTGTTTTGTTTTGTTTTAGTTTAATATGTTTATTTTTCATATTATTTTTTTAATCATTTATGTGTTAGGTTTTGAAAAAAAATATAATTTTTTATAGATTACTTAGTAAGCACTTTATGTGTTAGGTTTTGAAAACAAAAAATAATTTTTTAAACAAATTTAAGTACAACAAATTTTTGGTACAAAAAATAGCACAAATGTCAAATATTCAAAGTAAAAAAAACTCAAAAATTAAATTTTAAAAAGTCTAAAAAAATTAAATAAAAATTGAAGCGAAACCGATTAACCAAACCGATTCAATCCAATTACTAATTGGATTGGATTTAATGTATAGATTGAATCGGATCGGATTGAAAAAAAAACTGATCACTAATTGGATCGGATTTAATAGTTTTAAAATAAGTCGAATCGTAACCGATGCACACTCCTAGTTGGTACTTAGGATGAAAATAACCATTCTTTCTACACTTGCTAAAATATGTACAAACAGTAATAATTAAGACAAAATAAATGAATAAATAATTAATTATATGGTGTTAAAAAGTTTGTTTCTCCGGTCAAATAAATTTTTAAAAAGGAAAAAAAATGTTTTGTTTTTAATGAGAAAAAAAGGGAGTTTAACTAAGTACCAGCATTTTCAACTTGGAGCTCTTTATAATTTGAAAAATATAAAAAATTTAAAAGAATAAAGAGTGATTTGTTTTTGTCAACTCCAATAATATTTTTTATCAAAATTTTTCATTTTGTATTTTTCTATAAACAATTATTATTCATATTTTTGTCTTTTTTCTTTTTTCTTTTTTATCTTTTCTACACGAAAATAGTATTAAAAAGAGTGTACATAGAAAATTGTAGAGCAATAAATAGAGTTTTATATAGAGTGTGAGTTTGGCTCAATGCATTTGAAGAGAAAAACTCTACTCTTTGTTTTATTTTTTAATTTAAAAATTCTATTGGAGATATAACTATTTAAAACAAAGAAGATGAATTTTTTAAAGAGCGTACATCTCCAATGGATTTTTTAAAAGCTTCACATTTTTTATTTTAAAGAGCTACATCTTTTTTTTTTAGCTCTAATGAACTTTTTAAATTAAATAATTAAAATAAAAGTGGAGTTTGACTCTCCAAATGTAAAGAGCCAAACCAACTCTCTGGATAAAGCTTCATTTGTTGATTCACAATTTTCTATACACACTTATAATTAAATATATTCATTACAATTTCATATTTCAATTTTTTAAATACTATTCTAGTGTAGAAATGATAAAAAAAAAGCAAAAAAAAAATTTATCATAATTGTTTATGGAAAAATGTAAAATGAAGAGTGATGATAAATAATATTATCGGAGTTGACAAAAAAATTAATCTTTATTCTTTTAAAATTCTTCAAGATGTTTTTTTTTTTTTTTTTAAATTATGCACAACATTTTCAACTGGGAACTCTTTAATTTTTTTTTAAAGAGTTACATCTTTTTTATAACTCTAATTGGCTTTTTAAATTAAAAAAAATCAAAATAAAAAATGTGATTTACTCTTCAAATCTAGAAAGCCAAACTCATTTCTATATAAAATTTTAATTATAAATTTATTTGTTGCTTTATAATTTTATACACACATTTATAATTAAATATATTAATTATAATTTTATATTAAGTCAAAAAATACTTTTTAAGAAGGAAAAAAATAGGTTTTTTATAAGAAAAAAATGGGAGTTTACTCTATTAATTAAATATATATATATATATATTTGAATTATATATTAAGCTCCAGTGGAGTAACTAGAAATCTTGATTCCTTAGATCTAATATAATGTTGCTTTTTTTAGCAATAAGATTTAATATAATGCTATATATATCTATATTAATATTTCATAAATATCCTAAAATAATCAATTTGTAGACAAATTCAAAGTATGAAAGAACAAAGCATACAAACATACCCTAGAAAAAGAAAGGAGATTTAAAACAAATTGTTTCAGTGTCCAAAAAGTCTGAGAATTTTCATTTTGAATTTCACTAATATATAAAATTCATCATTGCAATTATTTTGATATTTTTCATTTGACTTGGATTAAAATATGGTTGGGTTAAATCAAAATGATTGTTATAGAATGTAAGATCAAATGAGAGAACATAAAGTATTAGAAAAAGAGAAAACAAAATGGATACAGAAAGAAAATCTGGAAGACTGCGCTCAAGCAATTGAACTATAACATAATATAAATAATATAAAATACAACAACAGAAAATCATAAGTTTGAACCTCTTAATATCTTAATGGAAAAAATCATAGAATACCCTTTATAAAATTGTATCCAATATTCACCAGACTAGACTTGCGACTCCAAATTAGGTGGAAGTCACTGTTACTTTGTGTTCACAAATAGCAAATAAAGTTTTTTCTCTTCCTAACAAAATATAAAAAGTAAAAAGAAAGAAGTCTCTGAGTCTCTGAACTATTTTTAGTCCATCTTTGACCACTCTCACACTTCTTATTAGAAGAAGAAGAAGAAGCAGCAGCAGCAGCCACTTTCTAATTAAACTCATGACCTTTTGTTTTGTTTTGTTTTGTTTTTATAAGAAAAAGTCTACTGACGTGTTGCATAAATTGGCCGTGTTGGGCAAAACCTTATATAATATATATAAGTTATTTAGATAATATAGTCTAATAAATAACTCATAAATGTATATTTAATAAATATTTTATAAAGTTTGCATATTTTATTTTATCCTTGTATAAAATTTTGTATGTGATTATAAAGTATGGAATTCACATAACACTAATAAAAAATGATGCCACTCTACCATTGAATGCAAATTTTTCTCCATGTGTTGGCTCTCAATTATAGCACTGTTAAGTCGCGGCCATGTTACTAGTATCTATTATTATTTTTCACATTATTTTTTAAATAAGTCATAATGCGAAATTGATCCATTTATCCTTTGAGAATCACTTGATGAAACTAATCTCCTAGTATTGAAAATGATAATTTATAATTAAATATATTAATTATAATTTTATTTTATATTCAGTTACAAATTATTTTTTAAGAAGGAAAAAAAGTTTTTTATGAGAAAAAATGGGAGTTTAGCCTATTGATTAAATCCATATATATTTATATATTTATTTGAATTATAATTTAAGCTCAAGTGCAGCAACTAGAAATCTTAGTTCTTTCTTCTTCTTCTTCTTTTTGCAATAAGATTTAATATAATGTTATATATGTTAATATTTCATAAATATCCTAAAATAATCAACTTGTAGACAAATTCAAAGTATGAAAGAACAAAGCATACAAATATACCCTAGAAAAATAAAGGAGATTTAAAACAAAATTACATTAGTTCCTAGCTAGGTTTTAAATTGTTTCAGTGTAGGAAAAGTCTGAGAATTTTCATTTTGAATTTCATTTAAACACACACACACACAATTCATCATTGCAATTATGTCGGTATTTTTCATTGGACTTGGGTTAAAATATGGTTGAGTTAAATCAAAATGATTGTTATTGAATGTGAGACCAAATGAGATAAACAAATAACATAATATAGAGTATTAGAAAAAGAAAAAAAAATGGATACGGAAAGAAAATCTGGAAGACTCTGCTCAAGCAATTTTTTTTTTGGTAAATAACTGTGCTCAAGCAATTGAACTATAACATAATATAAATAATATAAAATACAACAACAGAAAACCATAAGTTTGAACCTCTTAATATCTTAATGGAAAAAATCATTGAAAACCCTTTATAAAATTGTATCCAATATTCACCAGACTAGACTTGCGACCCAAATTGGGTGGAAGTCACTATTACTTTGTGTTCACAAATAGCAAATAACAAAAAAAGATCTAAAAAAAATAAAGAAGTTTCTCAGTCTCTAAACTATTTTTAGTCCATCTTTGACCACTCTCACACTTCTTATTATTAGAAGAAGAAGGAGCAGTTTTTTTTTTTTTTTTTTTTTTTTTTTTTTTTTTTTAATTTTTATAAGAAAAAGTCTACTAACGTGTCATATAAATTGGACGAGTTGGGCAAAAACTTATATAATATATATATATATATATATAAGTTATATAGATAGTATAGTGTAATAAATTATTCATAAATGTATATTTAACAAGGTTCTAATACTAGAGAGGTTTGAAATTCTAACAGACCAGAACTAACCTAGCTAAGCCAAGACAATACTCAATCAACGAAGTCTCAAGGCACTTTTAGGATTAGATCTAATATGAGAAAACCGAAACAACAAATGGATCAATGATATAATGATTGCTGGTATACATGATCTTTCATTGAAGGCAAGTACATAGCATACTTTTATTTATGATAGTGATGAAAACATTATAGAATAGGGATTCAGGGAAGGAAAAAAAAAGAGTTTTAGCAAGACATGAGATTTTAAACACAAACTAAGATTTTTTATTGATTTCCAACATGTATACAATTGAGCTCGGAGCCTCCTTTTATAGAAGAGGAAATCCATCAAGAGTCATACACTTAAAAGAAAACCATAACCACACAAGCTAAACAACAAAAGACTTTAAATAAAAAGTAAACAACTTTAATAAAGGAACCGACAATATTATTACACATATGCTGGAAAGGAAAAGAAAACATCTTTATGAGGTGGATGGATAAGAAGACTAGCAATCTTTCTGTAAAGTCACATGCAATTCTGGCTAGGAGACAAATTAAAGTTGTGGTAGTCTGAATCATTTGAGTCTACAAATCCATATAATGGATGCCACCAAGGCTTATCACGATCATTATTGTCATGCATCTCTTCATCATCAATTGGTTGAGAATCTTGAAAATATTCTGAAGGGATCTGAGAAAGATCAGTAAGACAATCTAAAGGAAGAGTGTCAACCAAGTTTATTATGGAAAATTTTGAGGTTTCTCCTAGGCTTGTGAAGGAGTCTAGGCCTTCTAAAAAACTTGGGCATGTGGAGGAACTTGGGCCTGCTGTATGAATTTCTTGAGGGCTTGGGAAAAGAGAAACATTATTAATTTCACAAAGATGAGCAACAATGTAAGTCCTTTGGATCTAATTGAGTCTCCCCTGGTAGATTGTATCTCACTCATAAGCTGAATTGTGAGCCTATTTTTTTCCTGAAGTCTTATTGTGAAAATAGGGTCGATGAAGAATGAAAATATAACTGATTTGATCTGCTTCATAATGGGATAACTTCCAAGAGAACTTGAGTTGAAGAATTTTATAAAGTTCTTCTCTCCACTAGTTAAGGGGGTAAAACTATTCCAGAAAAATCCATTACAAAGAGTTGTGATTTTTTGAGGACTATAGGTGATCAAGCAGGAGAATAGTGGGAGCAATGAAAGCTATTGAGCTTAAAGTGACACAGCACCATAAATACCACAGAAGATACCGAGAGAAGGTATTTTTTGAATCAATATATAATTGAGTAATGGAATAATATGTATCATCTAAGAGTTTCTTAGATTCCTCAAGTTGCATCCTGTCTTAAGACAAAGTTCAGATAAAAAGATCCGTGAGTCTTAGCAAATTCTTGAATATTGTGAACGGACTTGAAGTGTTTCATTTCAGGAGGAAAATCATATTGGACAGAGGCTTTTTCTGGAAGAACAAGTGGATTGGCCATTAAGATCAAAGGAAGAGAGGTGACATGAGAGATTAATTTCATAGGTTGAGGTTGAGACAAAAAATCAGGGATGAGATTTTATTTACCTTTCAGATGTTTTACAGAAAAATCATACTTGGCAAACTAGTCTCGAAGCCTAAGAAGCTGCTTATCCGAAAGGGCCTTATTTTTGAAATCAAGAACCTTTGGAAATTATGAATTATCCATTTGAATGAGAAAGTGATGCCCGAGAATGTGGAATTCAAACTTCCTGATTCCATATTTGACTGCCAATATTTCTTTGTAGACAGTGTGATAATGCTTTTCAGCTAGCTTGAATTGTCCACTAGCATGTCCACAGTAGTGGCGTTTTCCAGTCTCGTCTTATTCAAGTAATATAACTCTCCAGTAATCATCACTGGCATCAGTTTGTAAGATCCGTTCACCATTTCCTAGAATCTTCAGAGGATGAGGATTTTTAGCAATATCTTTGAGAGCTTTTACTGTTTGAGTTTGAGCAGGACCCCCAAGGAGGATGATCCTTTTTTAGGAGAGCCGAGAGCTGGATAGAATGATGAGCAACTTGTGGAAGGAAATCTCTAACATAATTGATGATTCCTAGAAACTGTTGGATTTGTTTCTAAGAGAGAATTTCATAAAGAAATGAGGTTAATTCCTGAGTCAAATGAGGACCTGGATGATAGATTTCATTTTCAATATGGAGGCCAAGAAAATCGACTAAGGTTTGTGCCAAGAAACTTTTTTGTTCACATAACATTATTCTGTGTTGTTGAGCTAGAGAAAAGAATCTAGACAGAAGATTTTTATGAGATTCATGATCTTTGAAGAAGAGCAAAATATCATCTATGTAGATGAGAGTATGATCTAGAATAGGCTCAAAAATTTTGATCATGGTTTTTTGGAATAAAGAAAGAGCAACCTTCAATCCAAAAGGCAGGACTGTACACTAATATTGAGCATTAGGAATACGAAAAACTGTTTTAGGACGGTCAATGGGATGAATTCCTAATTGCCAGAAACTTGCTTTAAGGTCAAATTTTAAAAAAATCTTGGCATCATAAAGTTGAGCAAACAGGGGTTGGATCTTTGGCAAAGGAAACTTGTCATCTTTAAAAACATATTCAAGGGTTTATAATCAATAACAAGTCTCTTCTTTTTCTTTATGATTTCTGACATTTTTTCAACATAGAACGCCTGACAAGCCTAATCAGAATTTGTGGGTTCAATGAGACCTTGTGCCAGAAGCTGGGCACATTCTTCTCTGGTGAGTTTAATATCAGAAGGTGTCATTCTACGATGGAATGTCTTTGTTGGATTAATGCCTTCATTTTTCTTGAAAAGAAGATAGATGAAGAAATATTTATTCCGCCAAAGAAGAGAGGAATGTTTCCTTTCGTATTCATCATGGGAGTTAGTGCAAAGTTGGAGCAATTTTTCCTGGATTTCAGTGTACTGAGGTTGAACTTGCTGGAGAGAAAAAAGCTTAGGAATGTTAGTATAAAGTTTGAAATGGTTCTTATACCTGATTCTTGTGGGGAGAATCCCAAGATGTTGAGCTTTAAAGTAGACATCCATTCCAATAAAGAGATATTTGTCTAGTAATTTACTGCCAAGGACATGAGTCCGGATAATACAGTCTGGGAAGAATTTTATACCAATCTTTTGTTTTGTGATAAGCTCAACCTTGAGAAATTTATCATCAGCGGCTTTGAAGTACTCATTGTGGGGAGTCCATAATTCTTTAGGAAGAGCCGAGGGATTCATCATGGTCTTATGAGCACATGTATCCATGTAAGCTATAAGCTTAATAGGATTCTCATATTTAAAGAGAATGAGATCTACCTCAACATTTGGAATGGGAGGAGGCATATGATTTATGTTGTAGATCTGTTCAATCTTGTAAAGGAGGATACATGCAATCTCATCCGTATAAGATGAGGTAAAATGGATAGCAAAAATGGTATCTTCATCATCATGAGATTGTTCTTCATAAAAGGATTCAAGGTTTGCTTCTTGCTCTTCAGGGAGGTAAGGAAAAGACTAAAGTTGTTATATGAGACGAGAAGATTTGGGTCGTTTATTGGGACATCTTTTTGCAAAATGTCTTTTCTTTCCATAGACAAAACATCTATCAGATTTCTTATAGCTTCTCTGATTTTTCCTTTTAAAAAACTGAATCTTCTTCTTGAAAGATCTTTGAGGAAAATGTTTGGAAGCTTTATGATCTGAAAATGAGGAGTGTTTTTGAAAATGACTCTTCTTTTTTAGAGTACAAACACACTTTTTATCTCTGCATTTAATTTGTAGATAAAGCTTGTGGTAGAGCTTTCCAAATTTGGAATCATCTTTCATGAATCTGGACCAGAAGGTATGTTGCTCACACAGTTTTTCTAAAGCAATAAGAGCTTTCTGGTGAATCTCTCCAAGAGTAAACTGGACAAGATCTCTGTGTTCAGAACTGAGTTCCCTTTCAAGTTCTGGTTGAATTTCATCGGGCATAGATGTAATGTAGACTTGTCGAAGCTCAATACTATTATAGCTTTAAAGAGAATAAAAGAGCTTAAACATCCTTTGGCAATGAATATTTAGATCTTTTCTTTTTAAAAAATGATGTCGCACTACCAATGCAAATTTTTCTTCATGTGTTGACTCTCAACCAATAGTTAAGTCGTGACCATATTGTTAGTCCCTATTATTATTTTTATTTTTCACATTATTCTTGAAATAAGTCATAATGCAAAATTAATCCAATTATCCTTTGAGAATCACTTGATGAAACTAATTGCCTAGTATTGAAAATGATAACCTGTATAATAACAAAAAATGTATAAATTAAATTTATGTTTAGAACAAAATAATAACGAAATTAATAATTTATCATTCTTAATGAGCTTTTTAGTCAACAATAAGTAAAGAGATTTGTAGAATGTTTTTAAGTCAATAATGATGAGGATGGTAAGATCATTTGGATGGGAAACAAAAATGGAGAGTTCTCTGTCAAATCCTTTTATTGGATGGAGAATTGGGATAATGCAACACTTTGTTTGTGGTGGAGTAAAATGTGAAATAGCAAAATACATGAAAGACAAAAATTTCTTATTTGGAAGATTGCCCATAAAGGGCTTAGCTTAAAATTCAATTTGGCTAGGAGAGGAATTTCTATCACTGACCCAGTGTGTCTGCATGGATGTGGTTGTATGGAAGATGAGGTTCACATTTTTTTCACTTGTCAATTTGTAAAGGGGTTGTGTTTCACTGCCCCATGGGGCATTCAGTGGAAGGATCATTCTAGTTATGAGCTAAAAGATTACCTCAATATGATTTGGTGTCCGGCTTCTCCTTTTCCCTGGTCAAACCAAGATCATGAGGACTTTGTTATGTATTGTGCTATCATTTTGGAACATCTCTGGTGGGTCTGAAATGAAATATATTTTAAACATATTCAATTTAATTTGGAGGACTCGGTGCAAATTATGAACAACAAGTTCCATGAATACAAGCAAGCTTTCAGGAAAATTGAAAATATGGGAGAAATGATCGCTGATGATATTACAAGTAGGGGATGGAAACCACCTCCCAGGGAATATATCAAGGTTAATTTTGATGCGGCTGTTAGAGGAGCTAGTAGTTATCTGGGGCTGGTGGCTAGAACCGAGGATGGAAAGGTGATTGAAGCTTGGGTCTGCAAGGTTGAGACGGGCAATCCTGGTGTTGTTGAATTCATGGCTGTTCATAAAGCTCTTCTAGTAAGTCTTCAAAATGGATGGAAAAGTATTGTTTGTGAACTGATACCAAAGTTGTGGCTCAAGCCTTGAACGACGGAAATTCACAGAAGCTTCATTGGTTAATCAAACCAATGTTTAATGAAATCAATAGGTTATGTTTTTCTTTTGAGAATGTATGTTTTGTTTGGTATATAGGAAATTCAACAGATTTGCCCATGAGATTAAATTTTCAAATTTTTTGAAACAAAATTTATATCTTCAATCTTTTTTGGATTATCTGGCTCTTGATATGAGTTTTAACCTCTCAACTGTGTTGTGCAGGCTTTCTTTTTTGTAAGCCTTCTTTTAGTTTAATACAAACCTTTGTTTTAGCAACAACAACAAAAAGTTTGAACCTCTTAATATCTTAATGGAAAAAATCATAGAAAACCCTTTATAAAATTGTATCCAATATTCACTGGACTAGACTTGCGACCCAAATTGGGTGGAAATCACTATTACTTTGTGTTCACAAAGAGCAAATAACAAAAAAAAAAGAAGTTTCTAAGTGTCTAAACTATGTTTAGTCCATCTTTGACCACTTCACGCTTCTTATTATTAGAAGAAGATGGAGCAGTTTTTTTTAAAGAAAAAGTCTTACTAACGTGTCATATAAAGTGGACATGTTGGGCAAAAACTTATATAGTATATATATAAGTTATATAGATAGTACAGTGTAATAAATTATTCATAATTGTATATTTAAGAATATTTTGTAAAATTCGTATAATTTATTTTATTATTGAATAAAGTTTTGTGTGATTATAAAATATTAAATTTACATAACACTGTTAAAAAATGATGTCACATTACCATTGGTTGTAAATTTTTCATCATGTGTTGACCTTCAACCAATAGCACTGTTGAGTAGTGGCCATATTGTTAGTCCCTATTATTATTTTTATTTTTCACATTATTCTTGAAATAAATCATAATACAAAATTAATCCAATTATCCTTTGAACATTATTCGATGAAACTAATCGCCTAGTATTGAAAATGATAACCTAGATAATAACAAAAAATGTATAAATTAAATTTGTGTTTAGAACAAAATAATAACGAAATTAATAATTTATCATTCTTGTTATTAATTTTGCTTAAAAAGAGATATTCCATATTTTTTGTTTGCTTTGGTGAATATGTAGAATAAACTATTTATCAGAAGGTTACTCGGACAAATGAAATTTATAGTAAAGTTGAAGTGTAGTGTAAAGCAGCGATGCTCACTCATCACAAGTTTATCCAAAAAGAAAACCCAAAAGAAAAAAAAAAAAAAAAGGGTGAATGGCTGCTGGTATTGCCTGCCGGCAGTATTCCCAAATACACACCAATTATAAAATAGCCAACCAACTCTATACACTCCTTTTAAGCACAAGTAAAACGCCGATTCCAGCAAAGGAATAGAGAAAAGACCATTATAATAATAATAATAATTAAAAAAGAAATAGGGAAACATGGACCAAGTCGCGCAGTGAGTCAAAAGTCAAAAGAGAACGCGTTGGCAACCAAACTCACTGCTACGAACACGAAGAAGGAGGGCCCCACTCTCTCCACTGACATGCATCTTTCCACTTTCCAAGCAACCTCCCCATTTCAAATTCTCTGTGGTATATAATTCCACCACTCCTCCACTGCTTTTTCTCAGCAAACACCAAACCACCAATTTCAATCCTCTCTTTCTCTCTCTCTCTCTCTCTGCCGACTGCGAACAATTCAATTCCTGCTGGTTTATTAAAAAGAGAAAAAAAGAAAAAGAGAAATTAACCAGCAAATGACGATAGCCACCGACTCTGATCCAATCAGCACGAGTCCTAGACCTAAACCCATAGCAATCAGGGAGGTCTGGGCCCACAACGTCGAAGCCGAGTTCCAGCTCATCAGCAACCTCATCGACGACTTTCCCTTCGTCTCCATGGACACCGAGTTTCCCGGCGTCGTCTTCCGGCCCCAGGTGGACCCCACCAGGCCTCACCCGCTCCGCCTCCTGCCCTCCGACCACTACCTCCTCCTCAAATCCAACGTCGACGCCCTCAGCCTCATCCAGCTCGGCCTCACCCTCTCCGACTCCCGCGGCAACCTCCCCGACCTCGGGACCCACACCCGCTTCATCTGGGAGTTCAACTTCTCCGACTTCGACGCCTCGCGCGACGCCCACGCTCCCGACTCCGTCGACCTTCTCCGCCGCCAGGGCATCGATTTCGACCGCACCCGCCGGGACGGCATAGATTCCGGCAGGTTCGCCGAGCTGATGATGTCCTCGGGCCTGGTGTGCAACGACTCGGTCAGCTGGGTCACCTTTCACAGCGCGTACGATTTCGGGTACTTGGTGAAGGTCCTCACGCGCCGGAGCTTGCCGGGGAGGATGGAGGAATTCTTGAGGACTCTGAGGGTGTTTTTCGGAGAAATGGTTTACGACGTGAAGCACATGATGAGGTTCTGCAAGAGCTTGTACGGAGGCCTGGATCGGGTGGCCAGGACGCTGGAAGTCGATCGGGCGGTGGGGAAATGCCACCAGGCCGGCTCTGACAGCTTGCTGACGTGGCACGCTTTTCAGAAGATGAGGGATGTGTATTTTGTGACCGATGGGCCGGAACAACACGCCGGCGTATTGTATGGGCTGGAGGTGTTTTGACTGATCGAATTCGATCGCACCGAAACCCTCCCCCCCAAATTATTAAAGAAAAAAAATAATATTCAGATTCTTTATTTAATTAAATATCTTTTTTTATGGTAGCTAATTGATTTTAACTTTTAAAAAATTTGCCAAAAGTCAAATTGAACAAGGAAAGCATGCGATTCTTAATTCCTCAACATTATGCACGCACGCCACAGTGGACTACAACTTTTTATTCTCCTCCAAGTGGATTAATTTTAAAATAATAATAATAATCAGGTTGCTTCTCGAATATTTGATCGAGTAAAATTTATCAGTTAAATTCTTTGAATTAAACCATACAAAGAAAATTATTAGTTTGACCGTTAAAATGAGGGAAAAACAAGTTTCAATAGCTAAATGAATATTCTAATTATTAAAAAAAATTAATAAGATACACAAGAAAACTCGCATGTATACTCTTTCTAGTTCTACTCATTCTGCAAAAAACTAGTATACTATTTCTATTCGGTAGGAATGTCGTTACTCTAATCATACCGCACTGATTTTCTTTTCTAGACGAGGAATTTAACAAAAAATTTGCTTCTTTATCCATTTTAGTTAAATACTTTTTTAAAGATCTGAAACATTTTTAAAAGATTATCCAAATACTATAAAAAGTTTTAAAATCTACTCAGTCCACTTTTTACAGCTTCTACTTCTTAGAAGCTATGCCAAAAGCAGTCCACTTTTAACACTCCCTCATAAATTTTTGGACAAATAATATGAAGCAAGGTCCAAATGAACGATATTACAAAATGCAAACAATGCTTTGTTGAATAACAAAGCAAATGAAACATGGCATTTAGAGTTGGTCTTTATCACTCCCACTTGTTTTGAATTTGTGATATTGATTTTGAAGCCTGAGAGCTCATAGCTGATACAGGTTTAAGAACTAGCATTCTACATACAGCAACTTACTGAAATATGTTATCTATTATTAAATCTTTCAATTCTTCGACGGCGTAGTTCTTCCAATGAAAGGTCATCAGCACGAGGTGAAAATTGGCGAGACAACAATCCACTGTCAGTTTGAGTTGCACCGCACATCTCGCATACACTTAACCAACCAGCATTATCATATGTGCAGGCATGGCATCTCCACACACCAGCTTCTATTATCCTTCCCCTATGACTGCTACCAACAGTTCCCCTGCCAGATATCCGATGCCGCCGCAATCGAAACAGGTCCTTAACAACTCTCAGAGGCCAGCTTAGTACTCTAGTAAAACCTCTGATGAGTATGGTAAGAGGGTCCGAGCCAGAAAATGAACCCTTCAACCGCAGATAGAGAATCCCAGCAAGAATTCCACCCAGATGACCAAGAAAGGAAACACCGGGCACAAACAGCTGGATTAGAATCAACTCTGCCCATGCAGCATGACGTGCCGGTACAACCATTCCATACACTTGTGTGAGGCTATCGGATTGGGAATTGAGAACAACTTTCATGGCAAAGAGGATGCCAGAAAACCCAACAGCATATTCCGAATAATAAGCTCTGTCATAGTCAAAGAACAAGAGAAGGGATTTGGCAAGCAACAATGTTATTCCTTGGGACATACCAAGCAGTGCAGCAATCATAGATGCAAATTCGACACTTCCCATTGAGTTTTCCAGCTGGATTCCTTTCCATAGGAGGGACATCATGTTGTAAACCAGGTGAGAATCGCCCACATGATAAAACGCTGACAGAAAGAATCGTTTCAAGTCCTTGTTCTGTTCAAACATATAACATAGTCACACATACATTTACCACATGAATATAATCAAGTCATGTTATAACACCAGCTGATACAAAATCAGCTATCAAATAAGCCTACTAATAAATGGAAAATAATAATTTCCTATACAATTCATCATATGAATATAATCAAGTCAGGTCATGACACTAGCTAATACAAAATCAGTTGTCAAATAAGCCTATCATGTGGTAATGAATGGGGAAAAAAAAACATTTTCAATATAACATTCGGGAATCAGAACAAATTGTCCCCTTCAAACAATACCCGTCTCAACAACTCGATCCTGAAGTCATTTTCAAATTAAGTTTACTATACAAATGGGCCTCTTCAAAGTTTTTTCCTACAATTTTGCAACACCCATATCAAGAAATCAAATACTGAAGTGTATTTCAAATCAAGTTTTAATCCATATAAGACCATTATGTTCCTTTACAAGCGTAAACATAGAATTAGCGGTCATACCCAAAAAACTCAACTAATCAATCCTGAAGAGGAAGTCCTTTTCAAATTATGCGTACTATATATATACTAACATCTATATAACTATATAAAAAAATTATGTTAATTTACAAGCATATACATGGAATTAGCTGCTATACCCATAAGAGAAAACTACCTAAGGAACCCAATAAAAGGATAATACTGATAGTAAGACCAACAATGAAAGACTAATTAGGTTATAAAATTGAGAGAATAATCATGGGTATTTCATGATTTAAGCTAAAAATTAATTCAAAGAGATTACCCAAAGAAAATTACCTTGAGGATGAGGTGAGGATTGAACCAGACCTCATGAATAGAAGGGATAAGAGAATCAAGAAAAGCGGGTCTCAGATAGATGAGAGTATTGGCGGCAACAAGTCCGGCAGTGACAGGGGGTTTCCTCTCGAGTCTGTAATACTCGCTGAAAGCGTGAAGCGCCAGCAATGGCAGCATTCCCCTCGAACGGCCTCCTCTTCCCTCCATCCGAAATTCCAAATTGGTTTCTTTTTCGATTCAAACTGAGCTTGCTCTGATCTGGGTTTTAGAATTGGAGCTCAAACAGAAATGATACTCTACTCTACTCCAGGTTTCCTTGTCAGTTAAGTAAAAGCAGAGAGGCTAGGCTTGCATTAGGAGAGACGTCTAGACGATTCCTATTGAGGTTCTTCTTTTCTTCTTTATTATAATTTTCTTTTTCAGAAAATTTAAATAAAAATTCCACAGCAGTTTTCTTATAATTTTCGTATTAATTACTTGAGAGGTGGGAGTTCGTAAACTTTTTTGTTTCTTATAGTTATAGTTAAAAGTTTTTTTGGCCACTTAATTTCTAATATTTTAGAAAGAAAAAAAAAACATATTTTTGTTTGATATTATTTATGTTATTGTAGTTTAAATTTTATTTTTATAAAAACCAAAGTAAACATTACTAATAGATAGATAATTAATTCACCGAAAAATGAAATAGAGAGAGAGAATTAAATTAAATCTTCTTAAACTATTAACTAGTTGTAAAATTAAAAACAAACTAATGTTTTCATTAACAATTATTTGTAATTTGGATTGGAAAAATTATTTGTATTTAACAATTTAATTTGCAATTTTGATGGTGCTCAAAATGACTTTGTCCAGATAAATTGAATTGGCTCCTTTTCAGAAATCAAACTGCCGTATGTAGGTTAGTAGGGCAAAAACTTATATATAACCGATTGATGTGGTAAAAAATATTATTTATTAGCATACGTTGAATAAATATTTTGTAAGATTATATTTTNTTTATTCTGTATAATGTTATATGGATTATATATTTTATTTTATTCCGTAGAATGTTATATATAATTATAAATACTTAAATTATTATAGTACTTAATTAATGAAAATGATAACAAATAACATAGCACCTACTATTATATAATATGTAAATTTTTCTTGATTAGTAGAAGCATAAAACTAGCTAGCGGTGGAGAAAGTGGCAAACTAATTGAACCTAGCTTTGCCCTTGTTTGTTTTTTTGTTAATATAGAATTTTTGTATCAGGCTAGAGAAAATATTCAAAACTGGGTTTTATGGACCTAAAAGATTAAAACACTCCGAAGCTGGTTCTATTTACACCAACATTTGAACTTCATACACTCCCATAATCCCATTTATGGTTCATTCCAAACCTTACTGAATGGAAATGGAAGGATACTAAAGCATGCTAAAACTTAAAACCTTCGCTCTTTCTTATTTTTGGTCTCGACTGAAAAAAATTTCCTCAATAATTTGCATATTTAATTTATATTCCATACTTTTGTCAAATTATCATCAACAAAAGAACAGACCAGAAATAAAATTGAAAATGTTATAAACAGAACTCGAAATAAAATAAACAGACCAGAAATATCAACACCATGAAGTGTTAGCCTATTCTTTTGTAGACTTGCTAAACTGAGATGCATTGCAGGGTATTTACTAGCCATGAATTTCTGGTGTGGAGTTGAAACCGTTGTGGAAGGCAAAAACGCAAGCACTCGTCTGCCTGTTTCGGCATGTTTCACTCTGCTTGAATTGAAGGGAGATACACTAACACTTGGCCGCAAACTCCCTTTTCTGAAATTTGAATTCAGAGTGGCTAACTCACACAACTGCAATGGTTTGAGCAATTCTTCTATAATTTCCTGAGTCTGTCTCAGCCTTATTTCATAAATAAGGAGTGATTTATTCAGGTGTTCAAAGGCTGGCCCTCCTTGTAGCTTCACTCGCATGAGATTGGAAGGATAAAAGAAACAAGAAGCAAGCCAATCTCAAAATTTGAACAGAGTAGCTAAACCACTGCATTATAAAAGCTCCATGTTTCCAAGTCATTTTTAGCGAATCGTCATTGAGAAACAGTGAATTCTGGCATACCAGAAAAAAATGTGTGGATCTGTCATTACCTTGCCTGGATCCGTAATAGATCCTTTCTCGCTGATATATATATGGCAGCCTGTTTCAGGAAATTACCTCTAGGTCCAAGAAGTTGCCTAACTAAGTTACACAGTAATTCAAACATTATTCATAGCACTGAGATGTCCAACACAGCCAATCAAACAAGACTTCATATACTAGCTAGTGAAAGGCTTACATTGGAGTAAATATCTACTGGAATTTCCAAACATAAAATTCTCTTTATGATGACGAACTTGGGCTTGGAGGTGCACCTTGCCAGTCCACTAGATCTCTTCTATGTAACAAGGGATAAGATCATCTTAAGTTTTACATATTTCAATAGCGAACACAACAAATAAAGAGAAACAAACTGAGGCAAAAAATTTTTTTATGTGAATGTGAACTCTTAGCAGTAAGAAAGTATGATTCCAGTACGCATTAAAGAAAAAGATGTGTAAATGTTTAAACTTCATATTTCAGGTAACCTACCACATGGACTTCTAACTTGAAACTTGAAAGAAGTACGATTAACAATACAGCATAAAAACTTGAAACAAATATCTGAACAGCATTCCAAAAGGTAGTATCATCTGGCCTTCGTGTGGGAAATAAAATCCACTTTCCAGGACAAGAGAATGCTTGCAGTCTACCAAACAACAACATATGGGCAGTAGTAATCAACTGCAAAGTATCCAACTTCGACTAACAGGCATTGTAAACAAGGGAAAACTTTTAGCCAAGTCCATAACTAAATATATAATACATTCTCGTAGAATCAAGAATGAAGTTTTCATTCTGTACATGCCAGATCATGAATTAGTAACTGCATCCAATCTCCAAAAAATCCCAATTGTTTCGAACTTTCTCTTCTTGGAATGGAATTTTCGTAATGAAAGGCAGTCTAGACGACTACAAATCATGCATATTTAAATCATATGTCCACTTTTAGGAAGACATGTATAATATATTGTAATCATATAGTAGGTAATTATGTATCCAATGAAGCATGGAGAAAAATACAAGTCTCAATTGTAAATCATGTGAAAAAACTAAAAATAGGCACAGATGGTGAGGAATAATGAACAAATTAAAATAAAGTTATCAGTTTAGAAGCATGCACCTATTGATGTAGGATCGAAGATTAACTTTAAACAAGCTCAAGATGAACCTGAGGAAGAACTCAGGGAAGCATCTAGAGCTTAACTTTCATTCAAGAACGAGCAATCGCTCAAATTACAAATCAACCAGAATACCCAAGCTGCTTCTCTCTCTCCACTCGACAAGGTTTTATACAGACTCTTCAATAAACTAAATGACAGCGTATTAGACTCTTAAACAAAACACACTTAAAACATGTAAGTCAGACATAACGGTCATATTAAAAGAATTAAGGAAATAAAGGAATTAAAGAAATCATGCCACTGCATCACCTATTAAGGAAGTGCATCCAGCCACCAAATCCTGTCCCAGTAACATTTAGAGTGAGGTTTAGGACTTTGATGCTGCAGCTTCTCAAAGCCACCAAAACCTTGATTGGAGACATCATGCCAGATAGAAACCCACAAGATCTCTGCGATGTAAAGGAGCATTCCACATGAGAAGTTGATCATGTATTCAATGCATAGCATAACTTGAAATAAAGCAGAAATCTTAGTTAGAATGTCATTCCTAACCACAAACAATGAAATCCAAACCAGAACAGAAGAAGCTAACTTTTGAAGTGTAATACAAGAACGCACCTTGAATTTTGATTAGCTAATAGGAGGTACAGCCAATAGAAGAAGTTCAATGTGTAACATTTTGGGGCAAGGAAACTTAATAAGGTCAATAATTGATATGTAAAAAGTTCAAGCATTCGTTTTTATGTCAAATTCATTAAGCTATCAACTTTCTTGTACTAAAAACATCGGAAATTATTTGTTGAACTATTAGTTTATCATAACAAAACTTTTTTTTCCAGTAAAATTATATGAAATTGTCATTCATTCTGTTTCCCATATTAACATCTGAATTCCTACAATATGTTAATAAAATGAAAATTCTGAACAGATAAAAGGGAACTCAAATAAACAAGGTGAACAAAAACAAAACATTTATCGGTGTTCCATTAAAATGGACTCTTCCTTAACATTTATTATTACTACAAAAACCATAATATACCAAAACCCCACTTCTTTATCATCTCCGATCTAACTTCGAGTTATGAACACAAAACCAAAAACCGAAAAAAAATAAGAAAAAAAAACAAAAAAAAACTTAGAACTTGAACCCAAATCACTTGTAAGTCGACTGATTGCTCTGCAAATCCTCATTTCCATCCACCAACTTCTCCTTCTCCGCCGCTGATCCCGCCTCAACAGCAACCGGCTTCTGACCTTGGACACTCTGCGATCCCGTCAGCCTTGCCAGAATCACAAACGTCATCCCACCAAGAATATTGTTCGCGCACCTCAGAACCACCACAGAAGACTTGAATGCAAATGGAGGAAGACCTTTTTCCAATAAGAACTCGACCCCATTCAAAGTTTGGTACCTCAAATTACTACTTAGACCCATATGAACCGCCCAAGTGGCAGCATTCAATAATGTCGGAGGTGGCTTGTTGGGGGATTCGAAATCCGGATCCATCTTCTTCCTCAACTTGATCAACCCGTTTGAGAGCGCAGTCCCAACGAGCCCAGCAGCGAACCCAACCGCGGCAAAAACTGTTCCTTTATACACGAAAGTCCCGAGCCGATTCACCAAGCCATAGGACCCGGGTTCGAACATATGGCTCTTGGGGCAGTTGGCGAAGATCGCTGGGAGAGTAGAGGACGAAGCTCCGACGGTGGGTGCCAGAAGATACATGAGAGTGAAGTTGAGAATGGATCCAACGACGAGCGTTGAGAAGACGAAGTCGAGCTCGTTGAGACCGAAATTGGGACGAGAAGCCATATCCCCAACAACACTTGCGCTCACACCCACCAATTCTTCCATCAGAACCTTGAAAGGGAATTGAGGATCGGCGGTGACTCTGGATCTCCACCCATTCAGAAACAGACCTAGAGGACCGATACCCTTGATCGATGACGATGAATCTCCGCCGTCCCCATCTCCGCTGCTACTCCACTCTCCCCTGTCACCATACCCGCCTCCGCCTCCTCCGCTTCCGCGACCAACCCCATCTCCGCCATCGCCGCAGGCGGATGAACGTTGGATTTTTACGCCGTGGAAATGGGATTTAGCGGGAGAAAATGGAAAAGAGATGCCAGAGGAAGAAGGGTTAGCGAATCGGCGATTATAGCAGGAGACGTTGATGGAGTGATCGGTGGGAAGAGGTGGAGAAGAGTAGCGAAGGAGGTGAGCTGTGGCCGCCATTGTTGTCCGTATTTCTGATCCTCTTCTTCTTGTTCGATTAGCGACGAACGAAAGACGCAGAAAAACAAAATGAGTCTTTTTCTTCTTTTTTTTTTTTTCTTCTTCTTCTTCTGTGTTAGGTGAAAGAAAATTAAGTCAAGTATTGAGCTTTCTGGGCCCAATTTTATTAAAGACCGTCCAGGTCTCTAATTACTATTTTTGCTTACACAATTTAAAGATTACCCTAAATAAATATTTATATAACTGGGCTATTATTAACACTGTTAGAGCATCTTTTAAGTGGTATTTTTATTTTAAACAATATAAATTTTTTATCTTGAATAATACTGTTTATAATTATTTATGATTTAAATTTTTTTTTCTTCATGCACTTATTTAAAAAAAATTATAGCACATTAAATTAATCTAAGTTTTACTATTTATTTTAATTTTTGAATTTAAAAATCATTCTAAAATAATAATAAAATTAGCTCTTTAAAATAAAAAAAATTAAAATTAAAAAGAATCCATTAGAAATGTTCATAATCTATGTGCTATGCTTGTATTTGCACTTTGATCTTTGATTTTTTTGACATTTTGGTCCTTAAATTTAAACTTTTGTTAGATTTAGTCCTTAAAACTATTATTAGTTTATTTTTTTATTAACATTAAAATGTATAATGCATTTGATGCAACACATAAATCTTACAAAATTGTCTAATTTTGTAATTTTATTATTTTCATATTGTAGTTAATACACCATATATTTTTATAACTGCTAAAGATTAGACTTAAAATAGTTTCAAAAATCAAAGGGCAATAAAAACTGAAGTTGAAGGACTAGAATTCTAAAATAATATTTCAAAAACCAAAATGCAAATATGAGCATAGTGCCAAGAATCATTTACAATATCTTTATCAAACGTAATTAATTTAATTGCAAATGATATTTGTATATTTTTTATAAATCTAAAATAAAAATAAAAGTGAGCAATATAGTGCCAAAAAATAAAAATGAATTTAAAGGTATATTGAAAAAAAATATTAGAATAGTCAGTAAATTAATTTAAATTTAGAATTTGATAGATTTTAAAATAGTTTTATTGCTTACAGATATTAAATTTAAATTTATATAGAATCTATACAATTTTTTTATTTTATTTTTAAATTAGAATCTTTACGCTTAAAAGCATAGGGAATATATTTGTCATTTCTAGGAATTAATTTAATATTGAGGGCCTGCGACTCGTGACGCGTAGCATATGAATCTAGACGGAAATATAGGGATGTCACACTCACACTCGCACACGCACTCACTCACTCAACAGCTAGTGGAATTTGGGTCCTCTACTCAATGCAACCGTCAATATCTAATTCCTAAAATTCAGATGCACATGGAATACTAAACATTGGTTCCTAAAACAAATGCTTTTTTTTTTTTTTTCTTTNAATATATTTGTCATTTCTAGGAATTAATTTAATATTGAGGACCGGCGACTCGTGACGCGTAGCATATGAATCTAGACGGAAATATAGGGATGTCACACTCACACTCGCACACGCACTCACTCACTCACTCAACAGCTAGTGGAATTTGGGTCCTCTCCTCAATTCAACCGTCAATATCTAATTCATAAAATTCAGATGCACATGGAATACTAAACATTGGTTCCTAAAACAAATGCTTTTTTTTTTTTTTTCTTTTTTTTTTTCTTTTTCCTCTGTTTCAAAACTAATTATATATATATATGTATGTCCATGTGTTTGGTTAGTAGAAAATTACTATTTGGCCAAAACTAACCCAAAATCCAAAACCTTTATAACCGTGAATTAAGAAATGGTTTTTGGTTAACATTTTACTAACAATTTGCTTTCTAGTCATTTGCCATTGTTCGAAACAAAATTTGAGTAAAAATGGCAGAGGATGCTTGTTAGGTACTTAGGCATGTAACAAAATTAATGAACTGGAGATAAACCGTAGAAGAATTCTCAAAACTCATTCTTCATCCCCAAAACAACAACAATAATAAATTACAAATCATCAACCCTTTTGAGTCTTTCTTAATTTTGCTGTCATGGGATTGTTACATTAGCTCTTTAAAATATTGTTTGGCACTAGGAAAATAAAATAATAAATAGAGTATACTTTTTTATTATGAAGTCTCAAGTAGAAAAAAAAAATCATACCAAGCGGACTCTAAAACTTATTAAGCTATAATACTGTAAATGTACATTTGATTTACTGTATTGTATTATATTTTATAATATTATTCTATATTAAGACTGGATAATAATCGGCTGAACCGGTTCAGTCTAATTTAATTCGGTTATAAGTGTAAGGTCAGTTCTAATCGGTTAAAAAAATTGAAGTGTTCAGTTATATAACCAAATCATGGTGAATTTCTTTTTTCAAACCAAACAATTCATACATTTACCCTTTTAGATTTTGCCACATCATCCCCCTTAAACACCCACAACCATTGATTTTTTTCTAAAGATATTAAATCCTCTCAAAACTCATAATCATCTCATTTTTTATCTACACATGAGGGTGTAGCCCATGTGGTAGGAACTAGCTCACCCATCACACCTGCTTGCAGGAGTTGCGGGTTCGAGTCTTGGTAACCTCACATGACTCATGTGTTTCTCTCCTCCGCTACCGCGTGAGAGGGTGGGAGGTTCCAGCGATAAGGGCCGCCAGTAACGGACTCCCATGAGGTTACAAAAGACGTCTGGTCTGACCCTCTCGCTAGATCCCTCCTGGGCCTATGACTATGCTACGAGTAGGCCTTTTTTTATTCACCAAAAAAAAAATGGTCTAGCCTTTTTTTTCATCTAGCCAGCCATAGAGCCTCTCAATCTCAAACACCGTCCTTGTCTCCTCTGCCCATCTTCTTCTAGCCTTTCATCTCACCTTTTGTCTCTTCATCTCATCTTTTTCCGACCTCCACCATGGCGAAGTCTTCTTATCTTCGTCGCCTCCTCAACAAATGGTGAAGAGATTTAAGATATGGAATGTTTAAGACTTCAAGTTATGAGATATGGTTTCACCTCTCATCTCCTCGACAAATGGTGCAACGAGATCTAAAGATTTTATTTTATTTTCAGTTTTTATTTATTTTTTTATGTGAACATGTAATATATAGTTGAGTAATTGACGACTTGGCTTTTCCGAATTTTTTTGTGTTTTTCTTTTTTTCATTCTCTCCTTTTTAGATCTAAATTAACTAACGAAAATCGAAGCTGACCGATAATTATCGGTGCAGTTTTTCACTGATATAGATGATGCTTGCTCAGTTTTAGTTGGCTATCCAATCAAAATCGACATGTTCAGTTTGGTGTAAAAATCAGCCAAAAAATTGGCCCAACCGAGCAAAGACCACCATTATTCTGTATAATTATTGTATAATATTTGGTACAAAATTATATTACCCTGTATTATTATTCTAAAGTGTGTAGTGAAAAGTTATAATGTATTATTTGTTTTAAAAAATAAAATAAATAAGTTTGTGAGGTTATTAATTGTGCAGTCTTTAATAGTTTATCCAAAAAATAGTTTTCCTAAAAAATTTAAAGTTTTTAAAAAATTATTAAAATTTTAACATTGAATATAAAAATTGATAATATTTGAATAACCTTTTTTTAAAAGAGATTATATGATTAAAACTTATAAAGAAAAAAGGAAAAAATGGGTGTTATTAAAAAAATAAAAAATAAAAGAAAGAAAAATATCAGTGATATTAAAAAAAATCAAAAGATAAAAAATTATAAAAAAGATTCAAAAAACAACTTGCAAAGTAAAAAGAAAAAAAAACAAAATGGTGGTCCAAACAATACATGGATTATATAAACTCAACCCCTTCCACATAATTATATAATACATCACATTATGTAATAACAGGTGGACTCATCGTTGTAAAATGCTCATCAATTAATGTGAATGAAATGCCAAACAATATATTACATAAACTCTGTATTATATAATACAATTCATTATTTTTATACAGCAAACCAAACATACTCTAAAATTTGCTAAAATTTTAAAATTGTTTTATTTTAAGTTACATGACTAACTCACTTGCTTCCATAAAATTGTAAATGCATCACAAGCCAAATAGACTACTAAATAGTGATACAAACAAATTCTAAAAACCATATTACAAAATTACTTTTTAAGGTTCAAATTAGTCGAAGAATGATTTTTATTTTTGTCAAAGGTCACTATAAAAGGTAAATGAAAATGGATTTCTACCGTCGTATTTTGCACGAGTTGGCGGTTTTATAGCGAAAGGTCATTAGCAATGGGTTCCTAGTAAGATTTGAAAAAAAAAAAATTACCAAAAGTCCATAACGCAATCAAACTCGCTCGAAAAACCTAATCACAATTTAGCTATAGCTCAAGTTAAAGCTTGCCCAATTTTTTATTAGATTGCACTCAAACTTTAAAATTTCCCGACCTAAAGCCTAACTTGTTAGGCTACTTTTCATGTTGATTTGAAAGCCAGTTTGATTAGCTAGTCTTTTATCATTTTTATTAAATTTATTATAAAATATTTATTATATTTTATAAGTTGCATTTGTTTGCATATATTCTAAAATAACATTTTTTTATTATTAAAGATATTTAAAAAAAAAAATATTTCAATCAAATTTTAAAAGTATAAAAAATTAAATTTTGGGTTCAAAATTTGAGGTTATACTTTAAATTTAAAGCTCAAATCTGATATCTAAGTCTAAAATCCAGCTTAATACTTATAGAGAATTAGGCATCGAACTTTAAATTTTAAAACATTGACACGATTTAAATTTTCTCTCCAGCAAAAAAATAAAAATAAAACTGAGCTTAATACTAATATTTGGGCTTGGGATGGGTTGGGCAATCCAAATTTATGCCCTTTATTCCTAGTGTTTTGGACTTTCGATAGTAATGATGTAGGGTGAATGGTAGGCCTGGCAACGTATCGTGTTGAACCGTATTCGTGTCGTGTCGTGTCAAATTTTGTTCATCCGAATCTAACCCGTTAAGTTTCGTGTTGAACCGTGTTCGTGTCGTATCGTGTCGTGTTTGTGTCGTGTTTTATTCGTGTTTACTAGACATGTACGTAAGTGTTTTATTTTTTTTATTTAAATTAATATATATTGTCAAATGATAAATCATTATCAATTCATGTCTATTAAGCCTAAATACATATTCAAATGATATGTTAAACATTTAAAAAAATATATATTAACATACTAAAATTCAACATAAATAATAACTGTGAATTTAAAATATGTAAAATATTACGAATTAAAGCTATATTAAATATTTATCGTAACTGAAAAACAAAATATGCATTTCAATTATAAATTTAAAAATATTCAAAATATTATAAATCAAACAGAAATTGTACATCTAATATGAGTAATAAAAAATATAGAATCTAAAACAAAATATTAATATATAAATAGATATAAAAATTGTAATTTTTCAATGAAATAAAATATGAATTTTATAATTTTCTAAAACTAAAAAGAAAAAAAAAAAGTAATGTAAAAAGTTAACTATAATGAAATAATTAAATTAATATTTTTTTTATCGTGTCTTATCGTGACCCATCGTGTTATCGTGTTCCAATCCGTTTCAACCTGTTTTTTTATCGTGTCTTATCGTGTGACATTAATATCAACCCGATCCAATATTGCGGATTCAAATCCGTAAATTATCGTATTGTTTCGTGTTGTATTATCGTGTCGTGTAACATTTTACCAGGTCCAGGAAATGACCCAAAAAATGGAAGAATTACTCAACGAAAGCTATTGTCGGAGTCAGCTATTACGGACTCAAGGGGTCATGGGAGGAAGGGGGCAGTTCAGGTATTTTATATATAAAAATAACAATTAAATAAATAAAAAATACTTTTAATATATTATTATGATAATAACTTTCTAATTCAGACGTGCTATTCGAGTCAACAAACTCGTACTGATGAATTCTATAATACAAAAAGTCAGTTTGTATGCCAACACAAGGTCAACTTAGTCAACATTGATCAATCAAGATTTAAAATTTCGTTTACTTTCATCAAACGGATTATTACATTGCTGCCATGAGGTTGATACAACAGCTCTTTAAAATATTATTCAACAAAAAAAAAAAAAGCTCGTTCAATTTACTTTTCTCCAACATAACATGTAACAAAGTAAATCCTAAGAAAATGAAGAAACTAGTGCTGATAATGGTTCCAAATGCTTATGAAAAATTCATAAAGAAAATAATATCCAACCTAATAAAAATATATACAATTTTAAATTTTATTGGTATGTTTTCGCTCTCAACGACAACAACAGAGGTATATAAGAAACAATAATAGAAAAGCAAATGAAAAACTGAAGAGTAATCTATAATGCTCAAAATGGATCCAAATCGTTTTATTTTCCATCATTTTACTAATGAACAATATAAAACCAAACGAGTTTTACCAAAAAAAATAATAATTAATATATATATATATATATAAAACCAAACGAGAACAAGAGTTTTACTTTCTCCAAAAAACAAAAAACACATACAACAGTGGAATTTTCTCCAGTCCCATTCCAAACATAACATATAACAAAGAAATACTATTTAGAATAGAAAACTATAAAGAAAACTGAATTCCAATAAAAGAAAATAATGTCCAACTCCAATCCAATCAAAGATACAAAATCAAAAAGAATTAAGTTTGCGAAAAAACAAAAGCATACCATTTTCTAAATACCAAAAAAAAAAAAAAAAA
>QANX01003737.1:141379-163296 GCA_003254975.1 Ochetophila trinervis
AAAAAAAAAAAAAAAAAAAAAAAAAAAAAAGCATGGAAAATTTCGTTCAACAATTACCCCGCATTCGATGGATGACAAAATAAAGAGCACAAGCAGAGGTTGCTAAAAGAGAAACAGCCATGGCTGAGTAGAACAAACAAACGACTCCGGTGGCACAGGCACTGTAAAGAGCGAAAAACTCCATTAAAACAATCACAAACGGGAATAAAAGAATCCCAATAAAGTTTCCCAAGACGGCTTCCGTGACACTCTGTAACTGAGCGCCGAAAGCGTTCCATGGCTTCTCCAGCAAGCCAAATGCGACCCCGCCCACCAACTCCTTGATCAGAAGCATAAACGGAAACTGAGAATCTCCGGTTACTATCCACCGGAAAACCCACCCGGACAGGACCCGACCCAGATACCCAAAAACCTCGAAGAACGCTTTTTCTTCACCATCGTCTTCACCATCTCTGCCTCCGCTACTCCAAGGGTTGACGAATCCGCCGCCGTTCCCGGAACCGCCTCCTGAGAACCCGGATTGGAGTTTATCCGCGATGTCTGATTTGGGGAGGAAGTGGTAGTGAGGAGGGTTTTGGGTCGTGGATGGGAATGAGATGGTGGTTTTTGGTGGTGGAGTGGCTGAGATTCTTCGGAGATTCGGTGCCAGAGGAGAAGAGTATAGTAGCAGATGAGCCGTCGCTACCATTGTTGTTCGTCCAGCTCCTGTTCAGATCTGCCCCAACGTCAAGTCAGCGCATGAAGAAGAAGACATAATAAGAAACCACTTTTCGAACCTTTTTTTTTTAATTAGACGTGTCGCTTTGTGATTTGAAGCTGTCGCATGTCGAATAATCTGCCTTTTTTGTTTTCACATTGTTAAAAAAATAAATTAATACAGTAGAAATGATCACTCCCTTCAAATTTATAGTAATTGAATTTGATTTCAGAACCGAAGATTCTAAAAAATATTAATGCACGTTTTTAAAATTTAAAGTGGTTGTATTTAATTTAGAGTTTTATAAATTTAAATAGAGTTATTTTATAATTTTTTTTTATAGATATTTATGAAATTTTATGAATTTAGTGGAATATTAATAAAATTTTAATGAAATTTATAAAAAATATATGGAATTTAAATGAGGTTTTTTTATTTATAAATTTTTTTTAAAATTTATTATTTTTTAATATTTTTTAAAGTTAATAATTTTTTGAATATTTTTAGATTTTAAATTTTTTTTATAAAATTTTAATTGAATACATATAGATATTAATAGAGTTTTATAAAATCTATTAAAATATAAATTGAATATCTCTTGTTAAAATTCTAAATTGAATACTTTTAAAATTTTAAACTTTTTTAAAATCAAATAAATTCTAAATTGAATACATTTTTAAAATTCAATAATTATTTGCAAGAATTAAAATTGACTCATCAATTTTACTCAAATTTACAGCTAAAAAATGCCAGAACTATATGTAAATTAAAATGACCCACTTTTATTATTTTATTTAAAAAAAATAGTAATTCAACTCACATGAAAAAATTTGCCATTTTAATTATAATCGTAAAACACAAAGTTTTCTACTAAATAGCAAATCATGTGACTTGCACGTGTTTCAAACCCACTAAAGCAAGAAAACCCGAAACCATACGAGGTTTCAGTCTCTCTTGCATTTCCAGGTAGAGAAAAGAAATGGTTACGGGATTGGTGGTGGTTGAGAAAGTGGGTGGCAGGTCAACAGTATCACAGTGCTTTTCAAAGTATCCTCTCAAATTCATTGTACCCAAAAAGGTTTTCATTTGCAAAAACTTCAATATCTTTTACCACTCTGATTTTTTTATTTTTTTATTCTTTTACCACTTTGAATTTTGGTGATGATAATGACGATTTGAAATAACCCTCTTGGGTTTTCTCTCATCTTATTAGGTGGGTAGCTCTGAAATTGATGCAGTTTGGATCTACACCCTCACCTATGGTGGTGGCATTGTATCTGTATGTCCCTCTCTCTCTCGCTCTCTCTGTTATTTGTAAATTGCTTTGCAAATTTTAATGTCTGTTAATTTTTTTCGCCGGAATAATGCCGTTTTGAGCACAGGGAGACTCAATTTCGTGTGAATTTACTGTTGCTGATGGCTGCTCCACTGTCTTAACTACCCAAGCTTCCACAAAGGTTTAAGTTTTTACATATTTTGATTTCATTTCTTTTGAATGATAAGTTAATACTCCTTCTCTTTGTGTTTTCTATTTATATTCGTTTATTCACACTGAAAAATTGATTTGCATTATTGGACCGTACTTGATGTTTGGTAAAAACCAAATGGTTTTCTGTGTTGTTTTTTCTTGTTTAGGTGTACAAGTCTCTGAAATCAAAGTGCTCTGAGCAAGTCTTGGAGGTAACAATCTAGTATGAGTTATACGGCATTTTCTATTGTTTTGAGTCTTTGTTATTGTACAATGAATGTCAAATTTGGACATAGTGTGTCATTTGCTCATTTCGGTTGATCAAATAAATGTTCATTTTGGCTATTGGAAGTGACACTTGCTAATTTCTGCTTGTACAGTAGGCAAGAGTTGGAAGCAATGCCCTTTTGGCTGTGATTCCAGATCCTGTTACCTGTTTTTCCACTGCAAGATACGCTCAGAAACAAGTATTTAAAGTGCAGTATGATTCAAGTTTAGTCATTGTTGATTGGATTACAAGCGGCCGCCATGAAAGTGGAGAAAGATGGGATTTTGATCTTTATAAAAGCACCAATCACATAATCCTAGAAAATGACGAGCCTTTGTTTCTTGACACGGTAATTTCTACCTCTTTCTATTGTATATTTTCCCTGTTTGCTAGTGTTTATTGACATGAATTCCTTGAATATTTTTAGACTGTTTATATTTGTTGGTTATTTCTTGGCAGACAATAATTTAATAAAATGTTTCCAGTAGTATATGACTACTTACTCAGCTAAGCTAAAAAAACTTAGTAATGCCACTTCATTTTCTTTTGTACTTTTTTCATGCGCTCTATGTTCTAGTATCCTCTCATCCTACGGAGCTTTTACATTCACTAATGTTAAAATGATTTGATCTTGTTGCTTATTCTTAGATTTTACACAATGTCAAATTTGATTCACACCATTTCATACACTCAATTATGACTTATTCTAGTGGAAGTTAGATGCTTCACACTAAACCAAATAATGTCTTGTGATGAATATATTACATTTTATATGATTTAATTTTCTGGATTCTGACATAGATTACCAAGTTAACATCTTGGTATTCCTAGTCTCTGTTATTTATTTCCTCACTTTTGTATTTGTAATGTCATCTCAAATTTCCTCAAGGTGATGAATAATCACTTTTCTCACACTTGCTTCAACATTTTTGATAATATTGCTTAGGCATCATGAATGTGACATTCTTGTGTTTTGTCTTACCTTTTATTTTAATGGTTTATTGTTTCTAGCAGGTGCTTCTGGAGCGAGGCATGCCTTCTATTGCAGAGCGTATGCAAGATTACCAAGTAATGGCAATGGTTATATTCTGGGGGTTAGTACCTCAATTTCATTTGCACCATCTCTTATATATTTATTGTATAATTTGCAATATTTTTTTGTTTACTTGTATTAAGCAGAATTTTAAACAACTCAAAAGTGTTTGATTGTAGGCCAAAAATGAAAACCATTCAAGACCAAGTTGAGAAAGAAGTGAAGAGGATGATGTCTGAGCAGTTACACTTTCTTTCCCCTGCCTCAGCTCGAAGAATTAAAACAAGTTCCGATCATTGCTCAAACAAGCCTAACTTTCTTGCTTCTTCAAGTGTCTTTGGCCCTAAGGTATTCTTTCACATAATGCTTTCAATGTTTGTGCCAAACTATGCTTGCTTTCGATGTTTAATCCACTCCAAAAATAAACCACTCACTGGTTTCATAGCCTACAAAATGGTGCTCAGCTTATCAGCTATGTTTTTTAATTAACTCTGAATTCTTAGAATCAACTGGATTCTTCATGAAGAGAAAATAATATCACGGTGGAACATTTTAATGTAACAACACAAACTAAGTAGATTCACCTCATTGATGTGCTGGTTTTGAAATTGGAGTAAGTTGTGTGCGTGTAAGAGTCAAATACACTTCTAGCTAGCATGTAAGAAGCTTCATTAAAGAAATGTTGGCCCATATAAGATTCTCATAAAGATAAATTCTTTTCTTACATGCTAAACTGACCAGTCTGTGATGTTGGTGATATTTTCAACGTTCTTAATCTCATTTTTAGCACTGGCACAGATAATACCAACATTGTGTATAAATTTTTATGTGAGGTGTTTATACATATGATATATGAGTTGTTCTCTTTGTCAGAGTCTAATTTTTGTAAAATGGAGGGACTGGGACTAAGCAAACATATATCATCATATCCAGTAGGTCTTTAGGTGGGAAAAGATATATCAGCATGAGTAAAATGAATCAATTAGAGAATCAAGCTCAGTCAATGGATTCAGCAAAAAAAGCTCAGTCAATGGAAGTTTCCATCCTCATGGATACTCTCTGTCTGCATTGTCTCATCCCCGAAGCTCCATTTTGATTTTCTGTCAAAGTTATTCCCACTTCACTCATATTTGTACTTGTTCCCTTTTTCTCCTCCATGATTTGACTCTTTCACTTTCATCAAGCTAATGTAAATGGAGATCAAATGAATAGCTGTATGATTTTTATGAAACAATTTTAACAATCATATTGTGCTTAATGAATTTTTCAAGTTGAATGACCCGTTATCCATACAGGGATTGGGCGTCGTCGTTCGAGTAGCTGCCAAAACAACTGATTCAGTTTACACGTTCCTGCAACATCAATTGGCTAGCATGGAGCAACTAATTGGGGTACCACCATATCGTTGAATCTGTGCATGGAGAATTTTTATCTTGTGAAGTTGAAACGAAAACATAAACCTTAAATTTAATGCCCTAGTAAAATGTTTCTTTTACTTTAGTACTTTTATTTTTGCTTAATGTTTTCATATATGAACTACTCCTATACAAATCTTTTGGACGAGTTTCTTGTTAGGGTTAACGGTTAACCATAAATGGAGATAAATATTTGCGGCAATTGTCATATGGTAGGCCTAATTAAAGCTTGAATAGGACTACGAGGTGTTTTTTTGTCATTATAATATATGTTAATTCTAATCTTTGACATGTTTTTTGCCGCTGGCTAAGCCTATGGATATTCTAATTCTAATTCTGATTGGGAGTTTTGATTGGACTGAATGTCCCACACCAACCAACTTTGATTAACATTGTTTATTCTTTAGCAAGAAAAAAACAATGTTATAAATTATTTTTCTGAGAGCTGCTTTTGCAAATATGTTTCAAATATACAATCTCCATCAAAAATTCCCCAGAGGAGCACAGATTTGTTTTTACAAGAAGTAAAAAATGATTGAGAATATAATATATATCTGGAAATCGATATAAAATTTACTCCAGCAGTGGCAAGCACCAAGCAATTTAATCAGCAGACGTAAAAACACCATCAAGGATACCCCCAACCAATTTATAGTGTAATGTATTATTGGATTTTCATTTTGGAAATTGTATATGTGTACAATATAACAATGAGGAAAAATGCAAAAACTCCTAAAAAATTTGGGTTTATGATTAAATCAGCCCCAAATGATATTATAAAAGGTTCGCATTTTTCCATATTTACCCAAAAATGCACAAAACAAGAACAGACTTTGAAATTTTACCAAAAAAAAATGAAACAGACTTTGAAACAATTAAAAACCTCCGGTATCAAAGAATAAATCAGAGTATGATACTGTCCTTCAAAAAATTTAATTACAAAATGCCAATTCTAATCAATTTGTTTGATAAGACCCTCCATATTCACCCCTGTTATTAATAATATAATGCGTTACCAAACTAAACCCGAACACCTTATTTATCCCCAGTGACCAATCCAAAAGAATTTGATGATGACTATAATTGTAACCAATCTCCAACATGAGAGTTCAATGCTCTCTCTCTCTCACATTGAACACGTGCCAAAAATCTACGAGTGATTAGACGGTTCGTGATGATCATCTTGGAAGATAGAGATGGAGATTTCAGCGAAAGCTCGTATGATAATATCATGGTGGAGTGGAGAATTGAGTTCCAGAAAACATTTCAAAAGGGCTCTCAGATCTTCATCGGAGTAAATCTGCTTCTCCATTATCATTTGCTTCATTGACTGTTTGAAATCTTCAAATGGGTCCTCGGAATCCTTCACCACTGCGATGCTGTCTTTGAGTACTGATTCAGTGCTGCTTCTGCATGTTTCAACCATTAATCCACTGTCATCATCATGATCGTGATCATCAACGGAGCTTGATGAGGAAGGAAGGAGATGAGGGTTTTGGAGGGTTTTGGTTTTGGTTTTGGGTATTGGGATTGGCTCAATTACATCACAAAGTTTTGGCTTCCCACAGCTACATCCACAGCCTGCATTGGCTTTGAAAAATATGGATTTTAGGAATTCAATCTTTTTCTTGTTGTTGTTGTTGTTGCTGCTGCTGCTGTTGGACATTTTATTATTGAGATTTGAGAGATCAAAGAATGGGAATGGGAATGGGAATTTGCATTTGGGTAGGACTCAATTTCTATATAATATAGTTGTTGAGGATTTTGACTAAACTTTAAAGGGGAAGTTAAAAGTGATTTAAGAGCTAGGGAGGGACACCGTCCAACTCCCTTGTAGATAAAAATTATATGGCCCACCCATATATATATACAACCAAAATATATGTGTTCTTCCTTTAATATATCAGTTTGCAATTATCATATGCAAATCTAAATATAAATCTAGTAGAATTTACAAAATAAATTACTCATCTTCGATTATTAGTATAGTTTGTTAGTCATTCATGTTATTCAAACAGTGATTATCTTTAAATAGAAAATAATTTTCTTTTTTGGCTAAGAATTATACTAATATTTTATATTGGAATTTTTTTGGTAAAGTTTATTTGTTATATGATTAACAGAATTAAAAAAATTATGTAGGATTAAAAAATTACAAATATGATATTATATAGCATTTTTTAATAATTTATTTATTATTTATACACTAAAATAATTATTTGCAACTAATATCTAGATTGCTTGATAACTCTGTCTTCTTTTCTTTTAAATATATTGTCAATTTATTCTATCTATTATGGAGAATACAAAGCCTTTCAAAATTAAACATGTTATTGTAAATATAATTCTCTCTACTTTCATTCCATTCTTTATTTTTATTTCATTGGTATTTTCTTTTTCGCTACCAACAACGTCAAATACCAAAAACACATAGGGCATATTTGTTTGGTCGGATAAGGGAACCAGATTGGATTTCAAATATGCTCCTCTCCCTTATCCGTTGTTTGGTGCGGAGGAGGACTGGGTTTATCCAATCCCTTTGCTACATCCGGTGCTCTCACTTATGTAGAGTTCAAATCCTGGCTTGAGACACGGTATTAGAAGCAGCGGACTGGGATAAGCAGCCGACTCGACCAAGCTCTCCATGCGGTTTCCAATCGACGCGTTCTCCTTCAACTGAGCTTCTCTTCCCCCGTCGTTTCCAACAGATTGACGACATTCCTTCGATAGCCCTGCTCCCCCGTCGTTTTCAACAGATCAATTTTGCAATTTGGGATTGTGCGAGCGGACTTGGATTTCTTCCCCTTCCACAACCCAGGCTTCTCATTCCTTTTGCGAAATCAGCTTCTCCCTACTATAATTGGGAGCTTTGTAAGAAGCAAGTATTCTGACTACATGTTTTGTCCATGTTGTTTCATTCAGTCTTTCCACTGCAAGCATAGGAAAGCTTACCTCTTCAGCATTCCTTTAATTTAATTTAATTAATTAATTAATCTCTAAGTTTGTAGCATTATTCACTCACTCGTATTTATACGATTCTCTTTTCTATATTTGCCATCAGCAGCACTTTAGATTTTTTGTAGGGTTCTGTAATTAGGATAGTCTTGTGCACAAGTTTTCTGTTTTTAGAACTGTTAACTGCCCCATGCCTAGAGTGGGATTAGTCATACTTGAGCTTAATCGATGGCTAACAATTAGAGCCATGTTTGTGAACTCCCAATTAATAATGACTAAATTTATTACCAACTGAACTCTTGAATCTATTATCACCTTAAAAAATAAAATAAAAGCTGCACTCTTTAATCAGTAAGAGTTATGTGGCTTCACTGACCATTGGTTGTATCAACTACTAAGTCCAAGTCCAGTGTCTTTTCTGTGAAATGGATTGTCTTAATTTTCTATATACTTTGTACCTTTTGGGTAAATTTATAATATTATGTTTTATTAAATTTATAATTAAAAAATATTATAATATATTTTATATATCATATTTATTTAAATTAATAATTAAAATTATATTTTTTACTATAATTTAAAAAATATGAAATATATTAAAAAATTAAATTACAATCTAGTCTGAAATTATATTAAATACAGTATATCAAATTCTGTATTCTAATACAGTTCTACACTAAACACGGGATAAAATTTAAAAAATTCAATTCTGTATTATCCAATTCAATCAAATTCTGCATTTGATCTAGTACGATTCTGCATGACAAATGAACCATAACCTTATGGATAGTGCCTGCTCATGAAGCCGGCTACTTGTACCTTCCGTGGCCATAGATTCCAAAAGGCGGTGGATGTTAGAATTACTAATATATCCTTGCTATAATTAAACAAAGAATAATAGTTTTCTTATTATTTTTAGTCGACAAAGAATAAGAGTTTGTATAAATAACAACGGAAGATTTTTTTTTTTCCTTAATAATAACAATGGGAGTTAGAAAATGAATTGAAGAACATACTCTGTGTTTTATTATTATTATTATTTTTATATTATTTATCTACTTGTTCACATGAACAAAATGAACCTACTCTGGGTATAGGCATTTATACAATTGTCGAGGGAGAATATACGGAGGGTAGTCCTGAACAAATAAATAAATATATATATATATATATGTATATATATATAGGTAGTGACATAAGAAAACAGAGAAAAAGTGAAAATGAATGCAAAAGTTTTCCAAGGAGGTCAGAATTGGATTCATATTTTCTTGGTACAAATATTGTCCTGAGAAAAAAAGGCATTTTTTTCGTTTCTTCGAATAGATAGAAAATCGTTGGTTGGGTTACAATGACAACAGCACTGCAAGTCCCTCCACTCTCTTCTGCTTCTCGGTTGAATGATTGGCAGCTTAGACTTAGCCATTGTTGTTCTTCATCTTTTCCTTCTTCTTCTTCTCCTAACTTGAAACGTTTTAGAGTCAATTCCCTCAAAGAGAAAACCCAGGAAATCAAGAACCCTTCTTCCTCTTCTTCAGCTGAAGAAATTACCAAGAAATATGGCCTCGAAGCTGGTTTGTGGAAGGTACCCAATTCCCCTGTTTTTTGCTTATTTTTTATTTTTTTTTGGGTTTTGTTTCTCAAATTTTGTGGAATTGCATAGGAAGTTGAATATTTTCTAAGAGAAAGAAAGAAAGCTCAAAAATCTAGTTTAGTTTAGTTTAAGCTCATTAGCTGTTCATAGTGAGCAGCTCCAATTGAATGGTTCTGACCTTTATTTTTCCTACCCTTTTTTTGTTACCAAACATATAGTTCGGTGCTGGTTAGTGTTCTGGACATGAATAATTATGCAAACAATAAAGTTAGTACAAAAAGATGCACTTGTTTTCCTGGTTGTCTTTTCCATTTGCAGTGAACATTAGCTTTACATTTTTTTAGTACCAAGGACTATTTCCCAAGAAAAATGTGGGTAAGAGAGGCAAGTTTCGGTCGTTTGTTTATTTTCTATTTTCTATTAACTCATCACTCTAGAACAAAAATAACTAAGATTAGAATTTAATATGTGGCTAATTTTATAAATAAATAAATAATATATATATATATATATATATTTTATTTGGGTTTTAGTCGTGGATAAAGTCTGTCTAATTATAGCCACAAAAACATTGACGAAGATCCACATAATTTAGTTGATTGCTAAACAAGAAATTTCTAAATTGACCAAGAAGAAACCAGTTGTTATAGAGTTGCATATAATGCTTCTGAATTAATTAAAACCAAGTAATACAATCTTATTCCCTCCAATACACAGATATTCAACTCGAAGGAGGAAGGAAATCAAGGTGTGGACGAAAAGAAATCGAAGGGCGATCAGGCGAAGGAGCTCCTGGCAAAGTATGGAGGAGCATACCTAGCGACCTCCATCACTCTCTCCTTGATCTCCTTTACACTGTGCTATGTTCTAATCAATGCCGGCGTTGATGTCCAAGCTTTGCTGCAAAAGGTATATAAGCATGCAAGGAAGCTTTATCCCAACAGCATATTTTGCTTGTTTTCAATATGCATGAAGAAGACCTGAAATGTGATTATGAGGTACTTCTTGATTTCAAGTTCAATGAGTTTTTCTGTATTAATGTGCAGGTTGGAATCTCAGCAAATGAGACAGGAGAGAAAGTAGGAACCTTTGCTTTGGCTTATGCTGCACACAAAGCTGCATCGCCGATAAGATTTCCTCCAACGGTAGCTCTAACTCCCATTGTTGCAAGTTGGATTGGCAAGAAGGTTGAAAATGAAAAATAGATTTGTGTAATCACCTGTTTTAAATATTTTGTTATCATGTTGCAAATGATCTTTTCAATGTGGACTAGGATATTGCTTGCTTACTTCCCAAGTTTTAGCAAATGGTTATGTTGAAGTCCTCTGTGAGCACAAATTCAGCTGCTAATGTTTTTGTGAATGATCAGAGAAGCAACCAAGCTTTATTAACTTATCCACGTAATGATTGACATGTTAATGTTGTGAAGCATCTAAAACTTAAATTTCATGAGAAAGTTTACTGGTGAAAATCAAAGTTAATGGGATGGGATTGGGTAAAAGTTATATAAATGTTGACTTTTTGCCTATTGGATACACCAGTAAAAGTTTCTTATTTTTAGGCCAAAACCTTTTTTTCTTATAATTTTGTTAAACTCTAAGGTAAGTTCCAAAATATTATACCGTCTCTTTGCCAATGAGCAAAATTTGACATCTTCCAACTTTTTCTGACATTTCTTGTTCTGTTGAAGCTGCTTTCTGCGAATTATAGCCATCTTGGTCCTCTTGGTTAAGGCTTTTTTGCGTTTAAAAAATAAATTTTTTCACATGAAAATGACCAAGATTTAATATAAACTATTATAATAGTCTCAATACAATAACATGTACAGGACTTTACCAAAAAAAAAAAACATGTGTGGAAGCCGATTGTAAATCGCGAGCTGAAGTCATCGATAACATCCATTTGAGATTTCACTTCCTTGATTGCTTTCCAAATTCTTAACTACAAAATGTTAGATTGTAAATCAGAAGCCTAGAAAATAGGATAATGTACAGAGATGGACTACCAAATTTTATTTGCCATTATATCACATGGAATATTTATATTATTCAACTGTACAATGAGCCAGCTCTCACCATCCTTCAATTCTCTAGTTCCTTCAGTCGTCAGGGACCAGCACTTTCATGTACAACAGCTCTGTGAAACCTTCCATCCAACCTCCATGGTGAATTCAACAAAGGATTACAGAAGGGAAAATGGTTGGAGATCATAGGTTCTCATGAAAAACCTCATCTATCCTATCTTCCTACATAGGCTTCAACTCCTGGTATGGTTGGCAGTTGAAGGCACTTCAGTAGAATTTGACGGCGGAGTTTCGGGCCCAGATTTGCTGACATTAATCATGTCATAATTCTCATCAAGCCCTAACTCATTCCATTCAACCCCAGCTAGAGTTAAAAGGGTTAAGAAATTCAAGTTTCATTGCAAACGTGACTAGGAAGGAGATGGAGAGAAAATGTAAGCAAAGAAAATTATGAGGCAACATCTTATGTAGGATACGCTCGGTTCTCCACATGTCTGTTATGCTAACATCAGCATCTGATAAAAGCCAGTAGTCCGCATCACTCTGCACATTGAGCGAGAAAGTATAAACACTCAAATTCAACTTTTTCTTTCCTCCAATACTAACACATGTCTGTTCTTTTTTTCTCTTTTTCCTTTTTCCTAGTAAGTTAAGAGCGAGGGTTTTTGAAAAGTTATGAGAACTTGGCAGTAGATAAAAGTATTTTTGAATGAAGTTAAAAAAGACGTAAAGTTTAACAGGTCTTGAAACCCCTAATCCTTTGCTCAAACTCTTATTTTTGAATTACTTTATACTCATAGCTAGAAGTATCTTAGAAACAGAATCTGTTGCTTGTACTGTATGAATCTCAGTAAGTCCAATGAAATAGATAAAAATTGAAAAAATAAAAAGAAAAACTAAAAATGTAAAATCATTTTCAACAGATTATAGCTTAGGAAAAGTGCGAATACCAGAGCCAGTGACAAAGACCGACTTACATCAACATCTGAGGGAACAATCTTCATAATCCCACTCATGAAGTCCTGTGAAGCACTGGGATCTGCACATATTCTATGATCATCTTGCCCCTGCAGTTCAATGTCATGTGCTGTGTTTTCTATCACCATTGCGGTCGCTGGGTCCTCGAGAATTCCTGAACTTGATGGTAAGCATGTAGGGACCTCGACCCCATTAATCTCCTCAAACTTTTCTTCAAATTGACTAGAATGAGAGAGAGAGAGAGAGAGAGGCATTAGTAAATTTATCTCTCAATTATGCTAGCAGAAGAAGTGTTTAACAATACAGACAAAATCAACTACATTTCGAAGGAGAAGAAACTGAACCTGACAAGGTATACATCTATTGGACCCATTGTGCTTCTTAGGACTACCCTGTATCTCCTTTGAGGATAGTCAACAGCCTGGTAAAAAACCAACAACTTTCACTCAGAAAACTGCAGTTGGACAACATGAATTTTTAATATAACTCATCTGCTCTTGACCTACCTCATCAGGATCTGGGACTTCCAGAGTGGTGCCATGTGGAGCTTTAATAGCTATTAAAGTTTCATTCTGACAGAAGAAATAAACTATACATTCAGTTCAGAGAAGAGAGAAAAGAAAGGGCAGCTTGTCAGAACATGACCAAACCATACTCCATATAAAACCTTGGCATACAGTGATGGAAGAATGCCAAGAATATATATTGTTAGCATGCCGATCAAAAAAGAACAGTGCCAAGTATATGTGATAATTATTGCAAAGATAATAAATATATATAACCTGGAAGATGGGTAAGCCCTTGATGTCTTCTTCGGTGACAAAGAGCAATCTAGGAGGATAAAGATAAAATGAGATACACTTGTCGTTTAAAATGACCTACTATAATGAAGCTATGATTAATAATAAAAATGTTCTAAATGAGGACATACTTCTGATTTTTTTCATCTTCACTTAGGCCCCTTAATCTTTCTTGCATTTCTCTGCCACAATTAGATAGTCTCATCAGAAGTCCAAACACTGGTAAAAAAATCAATGTATTTGGCAGCATTGAAAACTAAATAATTATTTAACCTTATTTGCTCATCTAATCTGTTCTCCTTGATGGAAAGATTTTCAACTTCTGCCTGCAGATAGAAAAATTTTCGATGATGCATATCAGTATACCAATACCATATTATGCTGAATCTGCACACACTCAGTCTGACATATGAGCTGAACAAAAAAGCCTAAGCCCACCCAAATTACAACATGCTAAGAGACAGGTTTTTCTTCTTCCTTGCCTGTAAGCTAGCATAATTGTCTTCTGCCTCTCCTGGCCTTGCGACATCAAGTCCCCTAACCAATCAATCAACTAATTTAAAAAAAAAATATTTCATAGCATAATAATAAAAGGCATAAAATTTTAAAAAATAAAATAAAATAAAAGAAGCATTTCCAAGTTAGCATACTTCCACTGAATTCTGTTTTTGAGCTTTTTCTCTATAAGACCAATTCCTTCAAGAACATTTGTTATATCATATATTCGCCTCTTTTGCACCTGTAGCAAATTAGCAATAAAAGATTTTTAACATAACTTTACTACAAAAGATTACATAGAAAGACAGAACGATAGTCACCTCTAAAGTATCAGCAGCTTTATTTAAATCTAGTATGCCATCTTCTGCATGTTTGATCAGATTAATGAACTTTTTTGTCAAGAGACCTGAATGAAAACCGTAGGACCTTTTGTCACTCTTATAAACTTGTTCTGTTCAACTAAAATCTTTTAACTGATTTTATTTCTATCTATTTCAGAAACAAAAATAATATTTAATCAAATTCCAAAAGTAAATAAATTATAGAAGTTTAAATAAAAATATGTTACCTAGAGAGCTGTCATAACGGCAAGGACCAACTGGAGTAAGATTAGTGCCAGAAGGAGAACCTGTCAATTTTATTAGAATCTTGAAGATTAGATGTGCATGCATGCTAGTGATACTACCTATGGAAGGGAAAGAACTAGTGAAACACATAGAACAAATCTAGTGGACCAAGTAATCTTTGGTCCACATTGATAAGTTTATGTTTGATACAAATACTAGAGCTCACTCAAGAAATTTTGAATATTAACTCACCAACATTTGAAAGAGGGGTTTGAGGTCCAGTTCTAGTGCACTTCGTAACCCTTGAAGTTTTGTTCGTCTTTCCTGCTTTCGTTGATACAGGAGTCTGAAGTGGGCTGTTAACTACATCAGCATGTACAGGACCAACCATTCTACCACTAGACTCAGCTTCGTACTCGGCTGTTTCACTCTTCCGTTTTAGTGGCTAATACACCATTTAGTTATACCAAAAGACAATCAGCATCATGGAAATAATGATTGAACTTAATTCAGTTAATAATAAATAATTAAAAGCGACATTAAGACTCAATTCAATATGAATAATAATGATTGGACATTTCAGAGAAACATAACCAACCACAGGAAGAAAGACATCAAGCATACATACGATCGACCATTTTATGTGATTGATATAATGAGGTTATAGGTCAAAAACATTAGAAAAGTTAGCCACAGTATCTAAGATTTAAACCATTAACATTGGGCTTGTGCAGTTTAGGTTGTTTTGTGTTGAGCTCTCCTCCTGATCCCATGTTGTCTATTTTGTCTTAATGATAAGTCTGGGACTTCTAAGCTTAGGAATGTTTGTGCAATTTTGTTTCTTGGGGTCTTCTAAAAATACGTGTGAGTGAGTATAAGACGTGCTTCCTCAAAAGGGTGTCATATACATCGATTCAGCCACGGAAAAACCGGAATGATGTCATCTAAAAGCAGTAACCAAAGCTTCCCGCATTTCAAACCAGCTACCATTCTGATTTCTGAGTGTAAAACCAGTTTAGCTAACACTTTCAACAAATCGCAAGTTCAAAAACTAATTTCTGCAAATTCAAATCACCGAGAAGCGATCATAACAACTGACAAAGTAGATCTGAACACAATTATTCAATCAATTTTTCAAACCCACAATAAAACAAATACATACCCACAGCACATACAATTGTAAAATGTATACACACACAAGTTACACATACAACACGCACACACACATACATATACATGTATATCTATATATCATTTTTTTTAAAAAAAAAAAAGGAAAAAATCATTGAAAAAAAGACTTACAGGGGTCTTAACAACAATTCCCTCGGCTTCGTTTTCAGTGAGTCGGCGAGGGTCTGGAGCGAACCGGTGATAATCTCCAGGAGCAGAAAAGGGCGGCTTCATACATGAGAATGGGAGCTGTCGATTCAGAGGCTGCATGATCTGATCAGAAGGCTGTACTGAAGAGCTCGGAGCCCGAGAGGCCGACATCCCAAAGATCGAGTGCCTTTTGGTGGGTTTTTCTGGGCCTCTAAACTGAGAGAAACGGATCGAGAGGTGTTTGAGAAAATTGGGAGGGGGATGAAGGAACAGTGTGGAAGAATTGAATGGAAAATTGGAGGGAAAATCAAGGGAAGGGATTTGGTGCGGTGAGGGTTTTGAGATCTGGTTCAGTGTTTGGGACGTTGGAAAAAGCGGGAAAGTAAGAGAAAACGAGGGAAAGGCTGGCTGGTTAGATGGATTGGAGGGAATTTGGTTCGGATATAGATGTGGAGGGAAGCTCTCGTTTTTTGTCTTTATTTCTTTTTTCTTTTTATTTATTTATTTATATTAGTTATTCCAACATCAACAAAAATTATTTATTCATTCAACATTACAAAATTAAGGTGCCAAATAATAATAATAATATTATTATTATTATTATAATTATTAGCTTCCTTACGGCTGCACATAGCGTCCCTTTTTTTTGTCGTCCACTTTCAATTAAATATTTTACTTTGACAATACAATTTTTATTTTTTATTTTTATTTGACAGGTGAGGACAATGTGATTCTCATAAAATGATCTTCATGACCCATCTTAAACTATTATTATTTCAAATCGTAAACAAACAGCAGTTTTAACTTTGCTTATTACATTTAAATTCAAGAGAAGATTTAAATCTACAAATTCTTAATGAAAGAAAATTTATTTAAATAAAATTTCTTTATTAATATCTTCTATTAAAAATTAACACAGCATTTCTTTTCTCAAATATGCAGCTAGATACTATAAATCCTTCGTTCAAAAGAGCAATAATTTTAATTCATAAAAATAATGGGAAAAAATTTCAAAAAATATTTCCATTATTTTAGGCAATTGATTTAGCAATAATCAGAGTCTGATAAAAGTGACTTGTGCTGCTTCTCAAAATTACGGTAGGATTTGAGATAATACGATTAAATTTTATTATAATTTTTTGTTATTCAATCTCTCATTCTCTGATTTCTAGGCTTACATAAGAGTCAATCTTTGTGGGTCACAATTTTGAATTGTTCAGCTTGCTTAGCCAATCCAATGAACTCTATTGCGTGTCGTGGTCTCAAATCTATTCACCAATCATCTGGTTGGAAAGTTACAAATAATCCAGCCTCAAATCAATCGAAAATCAGACTAATAGCACATAACTATTCCTTAATCAGGTTAATCGCTATTCAATTAAATAGGTACTCAAAAACTGGAATTCTATTTCAACTGTAGCACATGAAAAGGATTGTTAATGGAGCTTTTCAACTTTCCAGATAAGGTTAAACAGTGCCAGACATTCTCTGTAATACAGGATCATTCTTTAAACAGCATTAACACGACATCAACCTTAGCAATTAGCTTAACAGAATGTTCTATTTGACTCTCATTCTCTACAAACCACTGGGATTCTAATGTTCACACTCTGAAGTAAAACATGATCTACTTGAATAAATGGACAAGGTCAGGATCATCCAAGTTTACGTCTAACCACCCATTCAAGCGCATGTACTCTATATAGTGATCTGGAGGCTTCACTGCACGAGGTTTTACCGGAATGAAGCCATGAACCCTCTCGAGATCCCGTGCAAGCCACCTAGCATATGCTTGGTCCACTGGAGGTACGACCTTCAATAAAATCTCTTCCCTCTCTTGCTTTGCAGGTTTGTTTCCCATTTTAAGCCAACCTGGACATCTCCAGAAATGCAAACAGGAGGCACAAACTAATTAACAAGTGATGAACAGCACAATATTTTTGGAATATCAAAATAGTTTATTCTTTTTGGTGAAAATCAAGATAGTTTTTTCAACAAAGCAGAAATGAGTACTTTGTCAATGCAGGTCAAGCATGTAGATATAGCAACCACCCTAATTCATGTTCAAAAGTACTTAAAATGTCAAATTTAGAATTTCATTTTAAAACTTAAAAGGAAATAGAGAACGTCGACGTGCAAATGATAGAAACGATACAGGGGAAACCTAAGAACTTAACATCAGAAATGAGAAAAGAGAAACAGAAGAAAGAAGGTTTAGTAAAATGCTTAGCCCACATAACATCCACAGCATTCTCAGACTAATAGAGTATACGACAACCTTGTTCATAGAATGACACCAAGCAAATATAGTTGGCACACAGAAGCTGAAATGTCCAAGAAAAAACTAACAATAATTCAGAATTCATATTTGTAAAGTAGCCATAGAATCCTAATTTCTCACTCATAGAATTCCGAGTAATCTTCCAAGAAAACAATGAACATCTTTTTTTCTTTAAGGAAATGAAGAAAGCAGAGCATTTGAAGCATATAAGAGAAGCTCCTGATGACATCAAGGGGTTGTCAAGTGAATACTAACAGAATATGGCTGTGTTTATGCAGAGAAAAAAATACGTTCCCCTTGAAATTCTCACTGGCCAGTTGGTTAGCCTTCATTATGGAAAGAAATAAAAAATAACTAACCAAATTTTTGTCATGGCTGGAAATATAGAATTGCCAAGGATCAAATCTGCAAGCTGACACCAGAGAAAGGATGCGGACATATTCAAGGAAGCTATTTATTTGTTTATGCATGCATCAAATGAATGGCATATCATGCTAGCAGATCTTAATGATAGGATATAAAATCCCCACACAAACAAACGGCTAGTTTTAATCTCCCTTCCCTCCTTTTGCTTGCGAATCAACTAAAGAAAAATAATCTGCACATCTAAGAGGGTGCAATCAATACTTAGAAGTGGAAAATTTACAATCACATCATAATTCACATTCATTACATAATACATAATATATCGTTTATCGTGCATCTGGGTTGCATTAGGTGGGGTCAGAGGCATATTTTACAATTTACATTTTAGTTTGGAAAGTGAGAATTTAAATTCAAGTTGACCCAGAGAGATCCCAAAAGTGTTACATAAGTAGATTGTGAACCACAAACATGTTCAGATTAATTTGCCCAGCAATGCTTACTATCTGACTTCAAATTCTTAGCTCAAAACAAATTTCTTCATCTTTAAGTGACTAAATCTCTATTGTCTTCCCTCTCACCTTCTCCTCCACTGAATATGATTTTCTACAGCATCATGCAAAAGAAGTTTCTTTCCCACTCTCTATGAGGCTTATGAAATAGTAAACCAACAAAGTTTTATCAGATTCAAAGCGTGCAAAGAAAGTATAATACAATAAAATAAAATGGCAACATTTCCCGTCGCAAAAATCAAACTGAAGCTTCTTGAAACAACAATAAGATTTTCACAACATCAATCAAAGCTAGATATCCATTAGCTTAGCAGCCTTTGCTGTTAAAGCCAAGACAGAACAATCACTCACTTCTTCGACCAAACATTTGAGTTTCCAATAAACTCGGACATTACCATAGTTAGCATTTAACATAATAGTTAATTTGGTACATAACTTTCTATAGTTCTAATACCCCAAATTATAAAATATAATTAACTTCGAAATTAAAACAATTCTCTTTTCCAACTTAATCTTAGCAAGCAAACAAGGAGATTATAAACTTGGAAATGTTGCCAACAAATAGGCCAAGCTACATAACCCTAATTCTACACCACCTGATCAATTTTACGGTACACAAAAAAGAAAAAAAAAATTAAAGAGAAGAAGTTCTACATTTCAGTGAGAAAGAAGAAAAGGCAATAATATTTCCGTAAAATCCACAATCCAGTTATTATTTTCGTCATATTTCGTTTAGTTTTCTCGGAATTCAGACAGAGATTAGGAATCAAATTTTCTAGAAAACTAAAATAAAATAAAAAATTAAACGATAAAGCGAAGGAAAAATTGGGAGAGAGGAGCGAGTTAAAAACCTCACCTTGACCGTTGAAAACCGCCTCGGCTAAGCGATTCGTGGTTTTTGCATTTTATTTTGCAAAATGTGGACACGCGGCGGATTTTCGTTGGACATTCCCTTTCCGTACCTAATTAACCCGTTAACCTCCCGCAGCCGTCTCTTTTTTATTTTTTATTTTTATCTTACAATTTTTAAAGAATATAGAAGCCAAAGTGTAAATATTCATACTACTTTCATATGCGATATTCTGGATTTAATCCTTTAATGATTTTCAAAAAAAACAACTGAAATTTTCATAATTAAAAAAAAAAAAAAAAACTAAAATTTTCTTTAATAAAAAAATAAATTTTGATCATAATCTCATTATTAATCTGACCATATAATATTGGATCGCAGTCGTAATTGATGTAGATTGGATCTAAAAAAATAAATTAATAAGTTAAATATATTATACAAAAAAATACTATTTATCGCTGTTAAATGATTGAATTACTTTAGAACACTCCTATTTGAGTTGAAATTGAAAGAACGCCACGTTGCAAAATAGCCAAGAACCTACCGATTTTTGCAAAGTGATTCGTTGCAATTAAAGAAGTAAGCATAAGGATTCACGAGCCGAAAACCTTCATTTTTTATTCCCATTTACATATGCAAGAAGCTTTTTCCTTTTCGTTATCAATATAATATCATTATTTTGTTTTATCTCCAAAACTTAGATAAAGTAATATATTCTGAATCAAGATCGGNTGAAAGGCTGTAAATGGAAACGTAGAGAGCCATTTTTTTGAGTCATATAGGACTAGGATGGGTATATATAAGTTGTAGTTGTGACCCTCCTTTTTTTTTGAAGGTACATCATAGAAAGAGTTAATGGTGGCCTTTAGGGTGGCCTTTAGAGTTAGTAATGGGGTTGAATCCCCTATATTTATAGAAATCTACTTGTAATACTCACTTGATGAGGTTTATTTCAATATATTTTGTTTTCACTTCATTCCATAACTTTATTCAGTTTGTTTCATAACTTTTATTGCTAATGCAATATTCACTTTGTTTCATAACTTTCATTGCAAATGCAACTACAACAATGAGCAAAACAAACATAAACATAATGACCTTCATTAAACTTTGCATTGCCTCTATTTTTTGCACCCTTGTTTCCAATGCTTTAATCTCCTTTTTACTTTGCATTTCACTTGCCTCATTGGATGGTCGGGATACGTCTCCACTGCTTGCATTATCATCTATACTAAACTCTTCATTATCAGAAGTCCAAAAGCTATAATAGTTGCATTTTCCTTGTAAACAAAAAAAAAATACAGCTTGGATGGGTTTCTTGTTGACTCTGAAATCCTTATTTTAGCTTTCCTTCCACATTGACACATTCGGTTCTTGAACTTGATGATGCTGCCATTTATATTGCTGTTACTAGTTGATGAATGCATTTTCTAAATGTTTTGCTATGTGCCTCTGCTGGTAGGAGTAAATTTTTTAGGTGAATGAGTGTTTTTGAAACACTTGATTTTTAAAAAAATGAATGGAAACTGGTTTGTGGTTATGGTTATGCTGGTAGGATAGCTCAAAAACTGGTCTGTGGTGGTCTGTGTGGTTATGGTTATGCTGGTAGGATAGCTCAAAGAATTTTCTAAATGTCTTGCTATGTGCATCTTCTGGTAGAAGTAAAATTTGCAGGTGAAGGGGTGTTTTTGAAACACTTGATTTTGAAAAAAATGAATGGCAACTAGTTTGTGGTGGTCTGTGGTTATGGTTATGCTGGTAGGATAAAAAGAAAATTTGTAATGAGTAATTTTTAGAATACATGGCGTGTCTTTTAAACTACTATGTGCAGTATATATAGGGAAATTTGTGACCGTTACACAGTAATGGTCAACTGTCACATCTGTTTCAACTTTTTTTTTTCAAAATTTATTATTATTTTAATCAATGTAAGGGTATTTTGGACATTTTACCTTCTGACAGAGACCTGACATTGACAGCAATATTAAGTCAGAACTCTGTAAGGGGTGTTTATGCATTATACGGAACTACGGGGTCGTATTTGGAATTATACTATAGATCAGGGGGAGTAGATGAAATTATCCCTGATTGAATATGATAATCAGTTTCATTTTGACGTGGTTTGGGTGGGTGAGATGGTGTAGAAATTATATATCTAATTCTAAGAATATTTTTAACAGTATTTTTTATTTTAAAGAGCATAATGTTTTAAAAAAGAATATTTCTGAAATTTTAATAAAATAGAAAGTGAAATATTTTATCCAATTTCAACCATACTCTTTATCACTATTTTTTATTT